>CAUYLG010012197.1:0-57040 GCA_963573385.1 Cacajao melanocephalus | reverse complement strand
ATTTTTAGACTGCATTCTAGCATGGGCAATAGAACAAGAATCCTGTTCTCTCTCCCTCTTTCTCTTCCTCTTTCTTTCTCTCTTACATTCTTTTTTTTTCTTTCTTTCACTCTCACTTTCTTTCCTCTCTTTTTCTTTCTTAAAAAAAAAAAAATAGACTCAGAGACTAAAGGACTAATCCTCAGAGACAAACATAATATGACCAAAAATCTTCATGTCAATCAATTTAGTGGTTTTGAGAAGGCCTTGAGAAAAAATTGAGTGACTCTTTTTTATTATTTCTTCAAATATGACTAAATTCTTCCAGATCAATAATATATTGTGTTTTTGAGATTGGAAATTGCTACACATCTTACTTTATTTAGTGATATTAAAAGCTTATCTAAAAGCATTATATCAAGCAAATAAGTCAATTTAATTATAGTGAATTATACGTGTGTATACATGTTTATGATTGATAGTTTCATTATGCTTTTGAGAATTTGAAAACCTTAGTGGGAATTCTTATTCATGTCAGAGTGATTTAAGCCTCAAATTTTGGAGAAGATTTTACCATCTTATTTAATGATACTTTATTAAAAGGCAGTAATAGTATTGTGCTGCTCCAGCAGTTCAATTAGTGGTATCATTCAAAGTCTGGCTTCTCTTACTCAAAAACAACAAATAGATGTCTACCATAGCCCACAGTGCATTAGATATTGAGCACAAAACGTGAAGATACAATTTGTAATTAACCAAGCTTAGACTAAGGGTTGGTGACAGTAGGAGAGCGCCATCTCAGAGAGATAGTGAGTGACACAGATACTGGCACAGATAGTGACACGGATACTGACATGGATAGTGGCATAGTGTCACTGTTTAGAAGAAATGAAAGATGAAGGGTGCCTTCAGGAGGAAAAAGGAAAGTTTAGTTCCATCATGAGTACTGATTTTATTTTAAGCATTGCTACTGAATATAGTTTAGAAGAGCATTATTACTGCAATTTTCTACACAGGTAACACACTAAAGAGTGTCAATAGGAGAAAAGAATGGAAAAGTAATGTATTGAGTTCTTTCTGCACTACTGCATAGTAAATACCACAGACTCTCATAACTTGGTAATAAGGATTTACACAAATAAAAAACAAAATGGTTTAAATGTAAAACATTAGGAGACTAAAAGGTAAGCTTTCTCAAAAACAAAACTTTACAAGCATACTCAGTTGAAAAAGGAGGGGACAAGGAGTATGCCAGACAATAAAAATGATGATCTTCACAAGTGGTTTTGACTTTAGCTTAGAAAGCGATTCTCATCGTTGTTTTTTTTTTTTTTTTTTTTTTCCTTATGGAATGACTTTGAGCCCTGCTACTCACAGCTGCTCTGCAATGATGGTGTTTCCATTACCTCAATATAAGTGGAAAATATTTCATATGTATACATCATGTTATCTTTGAATAAAAATTAAGTGTTTAAACAACCCTAGTAGTAATTTCCAGGTAGACAGTTTTAAACAGTAAATTGATCACTAGCTTAATAGGGTTATGGAAATTGTTAAAATGGTAACACTTGTATGATAACTTTGCTATTTAAACTTTAAACACTTTAAGATTACACCTACCATTTATTAAATTTTTACAGTACAAGAGGCACTTGTCCCTATAACAATACTCTGGGTAGTAAAATCCTTATTTTAGAAATGAGTGAATTGAAGCTTCAAAAGGTTAACTTAGTCACCAATTCCTCAATAAAGAAGACACAGAGCTGACTGAGCAACCCTCATCTGCCTGACTGCAGAATCTGTATGCCAACTACAGAAAAATGGAATGCTATGGTCTTTGAAGCATAACATATAATTATTAATCGATGATCAGAACGAGATTTGAAAGTGGCCTTCTTACACTTTATTCATTTCACAATGCTGTAATGCTAATAGCAGTGGTATAATTCTTAGCACAAACTATTACATTCCAACGCTCATCATATTCGGAGAACAACACATACGTCTACATACTGATATGTGCAACTCAGGAGATGAAAATGAAATCAGTTGTGATGGATCCATCTGTGTTATTGCACCAAAGTACATGAAAAATAAAAGGACACCACTTAGTACCAGGCCAGAGGATACCTGGGAAACTTAGGACACACTGGCTTTTGCCCATGGAGGCTAATTGTATTGATAATCAATTAATACCAAAGTGTTAATTTCATAAGATCTGACAGAGTCATTTAGACAATGAAAATTCCTGCAATTATTTTTCTCAATTGCTGAAGCTCACATTCAAACGGGATGTTTTGCTGTGGAGAACAGGGGTCAACATGGACTTACTAACAATTCTGACATCTTGTCCTCAGAAGCCATTGTTTATTTAGCTTAAGTCACCAATACAATAAAAATATGGAATAAACTAGAGTAAAATGATACACTTGTGAGAAAGTTTCTCCTCATTTATACACTTTAAAATGTGTTTTTTTAAAAAAATATAAAACAAATTTGTGATAAATTAGTTTTTTAAAAAGAAAAATTATATATAAGAAAATAAAAATGCCCTACAGATAACCATTGTTAATATATTAGCACAATGTTTTTTCTTTCATACTCATATATATTTGTAAGTTTATACAGTATTGAAATTGCATTTTAAGCCTATATTTTATTATAAACATTTCTATTGCCATCAACATTTTTGTACATATAATTTTTAAGGACTAAATTCTTTTTATAATTCTAAATATTACAATTCATATAAATATACATATATAATTCACATATGAAACACTAATTTTCTAAAGTTAACAGCCAGGTAGTTGTTTTTTTTTAATATAGGGAGGTTTTTGTGTCAGGATAACTGGTTATTGTTAAAGCTCTTCAAATGTATTTTTGAGTAATTTTCCAAAATACAAAAATCTCCTTTAAAAAAACGTTCAGTATGTATTTTTCTGCTCTCAGATCCCAGCACAGAACCTTTCACAGAATAGATACTAAATAAAAGGATTTTAGAACTGAACTGACTGGTATTGTTTGGACAAATGGTACCAATTTAGAACCTTGACAGCAGTATATGAAAATGAAGTTATAATAGTATTGAGAGTACTTGTTTTAAAACATTTAAAAGTTTTAAATCCACTACCTTTTCATTTCATTTTCTATAACCTTTGATTAGAGATGCTCCTTTTAACTTACTTGTTATCTTACTGTGTTTTCATTACTATATATCCTGCTGTGCAATTTTTAAATATTGGCAAAAGTTCAAGTGGACAAGCTGTGACCTCTATTTGGTGCCATGTTTTGGCCTTGGTGACAACACTTGTTTAGACTGGATGTGAAGTTGCTTTAAGGATTCTAAGGCAAAAACAAAAAACAAAAAAATGTGTGCTCACTTCATAACTCTTTTGCATAGTCTGTTATGTGTCAGGAGGCTCACAGTCTAAACAAAATAGGGAGCAAAGTTACCATTAATAAACCACATGTACTAAGGCCAGCAGAGCAAACAGGCAAGAGGCTGCGTGGAAATACCTGCCCTTGTAAAGCTAGTGCAAACTTCGGACTTTTAGCTTAAGTTTTGGTTTAATGTTAGTTTTAGTTAAGAATTTTTTTTCTATTCTCTAACATCTACTCAGCTCCTGACTTATGGTATATTCTTAGTAAATATTATTGAATGAATGACATAACTAGGAGCTTAAAAATGGAAGGATTGTGTTCAGGTTTGGGATAATGAGGGCTAAAGGGTGCTAAACTCCAGGAAAAACCTGTTTTCTCTCTGACTTGCCTCATTTACTTTTACTCCAGTGGTCAGCTTTAGAACGGAGTGGTTTTACTCCAGCAATTGGCAAACATAATTAACCTTCTAGGGATGATTTCTCAGCCATAAGGTCACCGCACGACTCCTGTTCACTTTCTTCGTCTCATTCCTTCCAAACCCCAGATCCTACTCCTGGCCCTTTAGAATCCCAGTCCAGCATCAACAAAATCGCCTGCATCCTCAGCCTCTCCAGAGACTGGCCCTTCATCCTTTGGCTTTTATGAACTCTGCCAAGTCGTCTCCTGAGGGCCCAGCTTCCCCTGCAGCCCTCTGAATCAGCGGCTTTGCTTTCTCCCACAGGACCTACAGGAGTGGTGCTCCCTTCTCCTCACTGCCGCTTTCAGACCACATCTCACCCCCCCTCCCTAAAACCCTCCAGTTTGAATCCCACCTCAGCAGATTGTATCAGCCCCTGTTCCTCATAGATGTTGTCATACGCATATCCCGTAGCAGTTCTCCCTCATTTTGATGTTTTTAGCTCCTGATTCATTGCCACTCTGTCCAAAATATCCCTGTCTTAACATGGATGATCCTTCCAACACCCTACCCTCAAGTTATTTGAAATCCTCTCTTCTGATGATCTTGACCTCTACACACCCAGCTTCCGTGGCTCACAGCCATGGCCAATCTCTGACTTTGCCGTCAGCAATGATGCCAGACCCTCCATTATCTCAGTGCCAGCATCATATTCTCCAGCCACCACTTCCCATACTTTGAACTCCATCCCTTTAGAAGCCCGGTTCCAACCATCTTTCTGCCCTCCTGGGTTCTCTAACCTGTTGGCTCTACATCTGAATCCCTCCTTTCCTTAACTACCTTATTTAACCCTGTGCTTACTCAATATAATCCCTTCCTTCCATACACACTCAATTCCCTTGCCCCGATCTGTTTCATTGTCCTCCCTGGAGAACACCGCAACCTCAGGTAATCCACAACCCTTGCTTGCATTTCCACAGTTCACATAGCTGGAGAAATAGATGCAAGCATGATGATTGAACTCGCCCTTCACATTTATCACTGGGAGCTTCAAAAGGGTCCTTAGCGATTCATGGCAATCATGACATACTTTCCTATCTTATTTACTCCCTTATCTTCTGCTCCTCTCTCACCAGACACCCAGCACCACTTTCCAGTTTTTGTTCTCTAGTTTCTTTTCACTGAGAAAATTAAGGCTTTAGAATATAACTTTGCAGACTCTCACTATCACATCCATTCACTTTCTAGCATCTGCACCATATACTTTGCGTTCCTGCTGTTCACATAGATGAATGAAACATGATCCCATCTGAGACCAACCCCTCCATCTGTACACTGATTCCATCACCTCCCACCCACATAAGGATATCCTGCAGCAATCCCCTGCTTTTGATATAATTATTTTAGCTAATGCTTTTCTTGGCCACAGTCCCCTTCTCCTGGTGCCACCCCATTTCTTTGTTCCTGTCACAGCAAAATCTTCAGAAAAGGTGTCTAAACTGTAAAACTCCTAAAAGAAAACATGGGAGAAAATTCAAATGACCTTGGAAGTGGTGACTATGTCTTTCAATACGACACCAATTGCATAATCCATAAAACTTGATTAAAATTTAAAAAATTCTGATTCGTGAAGACAATATCAAGAGAATGTAAAGTCAGACTGAAAGAAAATATTAAAAGGCATATCTAATATTATCAAAAATATATAAAGAACTCTTAAAATGCAACAATAAAAAAAATGAACAACCCTATTAAAAAAGAAGGAAAAATGCTGAACAGAGGCCTCATCAAAGAAAATATACAGGTGGCAAATAAGCATATGAAAAGATGCTTAACTTCACATTCCTTTAGGAAACTGCACATTAAACTGCATGAGGTGCTACTAGACACTTGTAAGAATGGCAAAAATTAAAAGTAATGAAAACAGCAACTGCTGGAGAGGATGTGGGGCAACAATAACTCTTACTTGTTGCTGATCAGAATGTAAAATGGTCCAAACAGCTCAGAAGATAGTGTTGCAGTTTCTTACAAAACTACGTATCATAAGATTCAACAGTTATACTCCCCTGTATTTACCCAGATGATTTGAAAACTTAGGTCCACATGAAAACCTGAACACAGATACTTATAGCAGCTTTATCCATAATTTCCAAAACTTGAAAGTAACCGAGATATTTCAGTAGGTGAGTGGATAAACTATGTACAACACACAGTGGAATATTATTTAGTGCTAAAAAGAAACGATCTATGAAGCCATGAATAGACACAGGAAATGTAAATTCCTATAACTGAGGGAAAGAAGCCAATCTGAAAAGGTTACATACTGTTACATATATATGATTCATACTACATAATCTAATAAAAGGTAAAAGGTAGAGATAGTAAAAAGATCAGTGGTCACCAGGGGTTGGGGAGAAGGAGGGAGGAGAGAACAGATGAATAGGCAGAGCATGGAAGGTTTACTTAGTAGTTTACTTATTAGTTATTACTTATTAGTTATTTAGGGAAATGGAACTACTCTGTGTGCCACTCCTACTCTTTTATTTAATAATTCCTTTTTAATTGGATGTCAGATTTAAATTTTAAAATTTTACATTCAGTTGTGACAGATATGTCTGTCTTCCCTCCAAGATACTTATTTTAAATAATAAATAGTTCTTGCTAGGTCCCAGCAACAACATTTGCAACAGTCTCCAGCTGCTCTTGCAATTCTGAAGGGCCATCCGAGCAGATTTTAGCAACAGGATCTGAGCAGAAGTGATGTGTGTTTGTCCAGAGTTTTATAATGTTGATGCCTTTCCTACACTTTTATCATCCCAAGATCTATTGAAAACAAGTGTGACAACTTTGTTGAAAATCACAAAGCCACAAAATAAAAAGAAAAATCTGCGTCTTTGAATTAACTTGTAGAGGAAAGCCCCTTCACTAATCAAGATAATCTGTTTTGAAATTTATATGAGAGATTGCATAATTATCAATCAAAAATTACTCTTTCTTATTGTTTCGCATGCTTAAATTTAAAAAATATTTTATTTTTGTTTTTTTCATATACAATGGAAATAATCATTTTTTGTCTCATAATAAACACATAAAACTTGTTAAATTCAGAAACTATAATATTCTAATCATGAAGCTCTTTTAAACATATAATTTATTAGATTTCGTTCATCAAAAGCAAGCTGGGCATGATGACGTGCACCTGTAATCTCAGCTACTTAGGAGGCTGAGGTAGATGGATTCCTTGAGGCCAGGAGTTCAAGACCAGCCTGGGCAATATAGTGAGCCCCAATCTCAGACAAACAGCAGTAAAAAACCAATTATAATTCAAGTTATAATCAATTTGTTGATTCCTGCCATGGACAAATTTGATACTCATTCAGAAACAGGAGAGATAGATCGACATTTGAAAACTTTAACATTCACGTTATGGTCAGAAATCCTTTTTAAAAAGAATTCTAAATTATTTTAAATTTTGTAATTTTCTAATTATAGTTAAAAAGATTCCACTAGTCATCTGTTGCTACAGAATGACTATGAAATGCCAAAGCCACGGTTCTGAAAATATATTCATATTTTTGCATAAACTGTTTTGATTCATGTTTTTGCAAAAAACTATTTTGTAAAAAAAAAAAAAAAAAAAAAAAACTGTTTTCAATGATTCTGCCAGATAATGGATCCTTAGTTCTTATAAATAAATGGAAAAACTCAGTTAAGCCATGTGCACGATACAACAGTGACCACAAGCTTCATATAATGTAGAGGATGGGGGGTGGGAAATGACCAGCTGAGGTTTCCATCTTCAGAACCCATACCCTAGATTGTGGGCTCCACAGTAATCACAATGCAAAAGCCTCTATGATAAGATTTAGGGAGCACATTTTTTTTTTTTTTTTTGAGACAGAGTCTCACCCTGTCGCCCCAGGCTGGAGTGCAATGGCAACATCTTGGCTCACTGCAACCTCCATCTCCCAGGTTCAAGGATTCAAGTGATTCTCCTGCCTCAGCCTCCTGAGTAGCTGGGATTACAGGTGCATGCCACCATGCCCAGCTAACTTGTGTATCTTAGTAGAGACAGGGTTTCACCAGGTTGGCCAGGCTCCTCTCAAACTCCTGACCTTATGATCCACCCGCCTCAGCCTCCCAAAGTGCTGGGATTACAGGCATGAGCCACCAAGCCCGGTGGGAGCAGAGTTTTACTGTAAAAATTAGCAGTGTGTGTTCTAGCAAATTATGTATGATAAATTGTATTATACCTACAAGTTATTGTACAAATTAATAAAATATGAGAAATTTATTCTTAATGATATAAAAGGTTATTCCTGGTTTTGATATCTTGCAATGATGTTACTCTTACATTAATCAATAATATGTTGAAAAAAATCATCTCTTTAAGATGTCAATGTTGTCATTTAAGTGTGACACAGCTTTTGTATGTACATTTCTTTCTGTTTGCAGTTTACTCGAAGATTCCATATGGCTAACATTCAGCTCAAATACACTTAGATTGGTCCTGATATCTCTCTGTGTATAACTGAATAAGCTATCAAAATATGTGGTTTAGTTTGCTGTCATTCTTCACTGAATCTCCACGTAAAGTGGTGGAATCAAGTACTTGATGGGCCTTTTCATATCAGAAGTAAACTTCATCATGTTCTTAGAAATCGTAGAGCTAATTGTCAAAGTACCAGTGATTCCACTCATTTTCTTTCACTGCACTTAATGGGCTGATTTATTTACTTACTCCATAAATTTCTCCATGTCTTTCACCACTTTTTCTCTTTTCAACTGCCTGAGGCCTTCTAGGCAATACTCTCTCTTTTTTTTCCCCTTTTCTTTTTTTCTGGCTTCTCCATCTGTCGCCAATCAGTTTGTCCTCTGTGTCCATTTTTAGCCAATGAATATGTGGCATGACTCTGATTGAAGAACTCTCCAATCACATTGCACTTTAGTTTAATAATACTAATTTTTAATCATTTTGTAGTCCTTATGTGTTTAGGATTTCTTGTTAGTATTTGTGCTCAAAAATTGATATTGTGGAATTTAAAATAAGTATCGATTTAAATAAACAACATCCTTGAAATTATGCTTTACTTTCTCATATTTTAAGAAATTAGAAGTGCCCTGATACTATCTGTGATCTAATATAAAATATTTATCTTCTAATTTCTTAAAATATAATATATAAATATACACATATAATATATATGACAAACATCCACACAAATGTAATATATAGAGAGATATAAGATATACATACATGGAGTCAATCTTCATTATTCATGAATTATGTATTTGTGAATTTGCCTAATCACTAAAATTTATTTATAACCGTCAAATCAATACTTGGCGGCTATGTTGCAGTCATTCATGAATGTGCTCAGAGCAGAGAAAAACGTTAGTAGCCAGTCTCAGCTGAGGTTGAAAAAGGGCACACTCTGCTTCTTGTTGCAGCTCTCTTACTGGAAACCTATCTCCTTTTCTGCAGTTTACTTTGTCCCATGGGTTTCATGAAATTGTGAGGTTTGTGTTGATGATTTTGATGCATGAGATGTCCCAGAAGCATTGTTCTGATGTGCTATCTAGTTTCCCAAGCAGAAGAAGGTTGTGAGATGCTTTATGGAAAAAATGCATGTGTTAGATAAGCCTCATTCAGACATGAAATAGAATGTTGGCTGACTGGGCCCAGTGGATCATGCCTGTAATCCCAGCACTTCAGGAAACTGAAATGGGTGGACTGCATGAGCCCAGGAGTTTGAGACCTGCCTGGGCAACATAGTGAAACCCATCCCCACAACAAATACAAGAATTAGCCAGGCATGGGGCATATGCCTGTAGTTTCAGCTACCTGGGGGCTGAGGTGGGCCTATTGCTGAACCCATGAGGTAAATGCTGCAGTAAACCTGAAAAAGAAAGGAAAGAAGGAAGGAAGGAAGGAAGGAAGGAAGGAAGGAAGGAAGGAAGGAAGGAAGGAGTGCTGTTGGCCACAAGTGCAATGTTATTGAACTAAAAATGTATATTGAATAGGTGTCGTTAAACAGAAACACACATACAGTTAAGTATCAATCCATTTGTAAAAATATGACCTGAGATTCACAAAAACCGTAATTCCTCTAGGATTTGATAATTCAATGTTCATAGAAACTTCATAAAACATAACTACCACAAATAAGGAGAATCAATTATATGTATATGTTGGCTGGAAATTAATGTCCCCCTATAAACCTTTAAATTTAACAAGTGTAATGTAGGGACTCTTCTCATTCTCTGAGACATTTCTGTGGATCTCTGAGTCTCCCATTTTAAACTACACATCTCTATAATGCTGTATTGTTGATATGGTTTGGATGTTTGTCCCCTCCAAATCTCTCACTGAAATGTAATTTCAGTGGTGGAGGTGGGGCCTGGTAGGAGGTGTGTAGATCATGGAGAATCCCTTATGAATTGCTTAAGGCCTTCCCCTTGGTGATGAATGAGTTCTCCCTCTGGCAGTTCACAGGAGATCTGGTCATTTAAAGGAGTGTGGCACCTCCTCCCTCTCTCTCTTGCTCTGCCCTTCACCATGTGTGGGACCTGCTCCCTCTTCACCTTCAGACATGAGTGGAAGCTTCCTGAGGCCTCCCCAGAAACAGATGCTGGCACTACATTTCCTGTATAGCCTGCCAAAACTTGAGCCAAATTAAACCTCTTTTCTTCATAAATTACTCATTCTCAGGTATTCCTTTATTGTAACACAGACTAAGATAATTGTTTTTGTATATTAAAACAAGATGATTTATCATAACTGATAGATTCCAGAGGCAGATATAAAAATCTAGCTTTTATTAAACTGGATACTGAAAAGATTTGGAAAAATGTAAAACAATATTATTCTTTTCATTAAATTGTTTTTTGTTTTAGTAAATACAGCTATTTCAAAAGGGTGTTTATGTTACAATTTTAGTGGTTATGAAGTATTGTTATGTTAACATCTAAAATATTTACTATTATTTTTTAAAAGAATAAAATTTTGCCTAAAATATAAGTGGTACCACCAGTGTCATGCTGGTAAATTGGTTCTCTCAAAAAAAAAAAAAGTCATAATTTCCTGTGGTAAACACTCTGGTGGTATCATAGTAAATATTTAACAACTAGTTTTCCAAAAGAAGTTCCAATGTGAATGTCTGTAGTAACAGGGGAGACAAATGTGAAACAGCAAATCCACAAATTGGAACTTCACTCATTCATAGGAATTGACTTTTAAGCTGAATCTGATAATATTTTTTGAATATTATATTATTTCTTCAGGTTTTTTTTCACTCTTCCTAACAGTTACAGACTGGAAACACTTTAAATGTAATCTGTCTAATATACATTTTCTTAAATCAACAAATCAACAAATGAAGACCTGCATTGTGGCGCTTGCCAATTTTGTGGTATAAATATTACCATGGGTGATTTCAAGCCATTGACCTAACATCACAGAGCAGGGAGTCTTAAAGGCATGCATAATAATACAACATTAAATAGTATTTCCACTGTGCAACTGTAGTAGAAATTAATAACCTCAAAAGAATAGGTAATGATGCAATAATAAGAAAGTGCTGTGTTTTAATGTTTATTACTTTTGTTTTTAATGTTCTTTTTTAGTTTATGTAATTTAATTTTTAATAATAAATATTTTTAAAGTCTGGGCTTGTAAAATTCCTGAAAATCTAATAGCTAATCATTCTTGCTAGCTGACTCCATCACACTATTGAAATACACCTGCTGTGGTCATTTGGAAGCTACAGACGTAGAGTCACAGGAAGCACAGTTGAGAGATGTTCAGAATCAATTTTGGCTGATGATGCTTCCTGGCTCCAGCACATCACTGGATATAACCCTAAAAAACAGAAACTATTTGAGGGTCTCCATAGTTTTATGAAGGTTAAAGGATCCTGAGACCAAAGTTTGAGAATTGCCCGTTTAGAGGATCGAGAGGTCATTTGTCTTAACCCCGGAGCCAGTGCATGGATGATAGTGATCATGGAGAGTCCCATTGGTCTAAAACATGACTGGTTATACACAATGGCTCATATTTACAGAATGAATAATGGACACAGCAGTATTTGACAGAGGAGCTGAGTACTAAAACAAAATAAAAAGTGATTGGAAATGAAATCAAACATTCTGAGTGAGAAAAGAGGTGAAAAAGGGTTTGTAAACAACAACAAAAAACTGTGATGTCATGTTAATCCTAACAATAATTTCATCATAGACTTTTATTTATAATGGAAAATTATTGCTTCTTGTGTGATTTTAACTTGTGCAATAGATAAAAATAAATGCAATGTGTAATTGCAACCACTTTCTAAGATCTTATTACAAGAAAGGAGCTGTTAAACTTCTTGAGTTTAATAGAAATGCAAAATAAGTCTAAGTTAAGCCTGAAGGCATGGGGGGAAGCATCTGTGTAATAGGAATTTTGGAGTTCTGAGACTAATCCAAGAGAAAGAAGAAGAGAAAGAGGAAAGGAAAGAGGGAAGAAGAAAACTAGTCTTGGAGGCTGGAGATTTTGTGGAGTAAAGCATAAGAATATGAAATATTTAATCTGAAACTGACTTGTCTATGTAACCCCTCCACTTCTCCATATTTTGTATCTCTATATTTCATATGCACTTGTATGCATGTATCAGCTAATGTGCTTGTGTGCGTGTGTATGGACATGCCTGAGAGAGAAAACTCAGATAACAGTATCCAGATGACATACAATGGAAATAATAATTCTGGACAAGCAGTGATTTAGAAGAAGAGGTGACTGACAGAATGCAAGCTTCCAATCCACTCAGAAATTTTAAGGAGAGCTTTGGACTTACATAGAATACATAATGGATTTTTTGAAAAGAATTCATATTTTAATCTCCAGAAACAGAAATATCCTAGTTTAGTTCTTCTTATTATTATTTTTGATTGACATATGATAATTGTATGTATTTATGGGATACGGTATGACATTTCAATGCATGCACACACTGTGTGATGATCAAATCAGCATAATTAGCATATCCATCACCTTAAACATTTAACATTTCTTGGCCAGGTGCGGTGGCTCAATCCTAGCACTTTGGGAGACTGAGGCATGTGGATTGCTTGAGCCTAGGAGTTCCAGACCAGCTTGGACAACCTGCTGAAACTCCATCTCTACAAATAGTACAAAAATTAGCCAGGCAGGGGGCAAGCACCTGTAATCCCAGTTACTTGGGTGGCTGATGTAGGAGGAGAACTTGAGCCAGAAGGTTGAGGCTGCAGTGAGCTGTGATTGCGGTGCTGCACTCCAGCCTTGGTGACAGAGCGAGACTCTGTCTCAACAACAACAACAAAAAAAAATTAAAGTTTCTTTTTGGTATAAGTGTTCAAAATCCTCTCTTTCAGCTATTTTGAATTATACATTATTGTTAACTACAATCATCCTGCTGTGCAACAGAACACCAGAACGTTTTCTTCTGATCTAACTGTAACTTTGCACTCATTGACAAATCTCTTCTGTTGTCCTTGCTCCTACCCTCCACAGCTCTGGTAACCACCACTCTATTAAATTCTATGATATCGACCTTTTTAGATTCCACACATGAGTGACAACATGCAGTGTTTGTTTTTCTGTGCCTGACATTTCACTTAACATAATGTCTTCCAGGCTCCTCCATGTTGTTACAAATGGCAGGATTTCATCCTGTTTGTGGCTGAATTTGTGTATGTATACCACATTTTCTTTACCTATTTATCTGTTGATGGACACTTAAATTGATTCTCTATTTTGACGACCATAAATAATGCCACAATAAACATGAGAGTGCAAATATCTCTGACATACTTATTTCATTTCCTTTGATTATATACCTAGTAGTGGGATTGCTAGATCATATGGTAGTTCTATTTTTAATATTCAAGAACTTTCCATACTGTTTTTCATAATGGCTGCACTAATTTACATCCCCACCAACAGTGGGCAAGTGTTCCCTTCTCTCTATGTCCTCGCCAAAACTGGTAATCTTTTGTCTTTTTAATTTTAGCTGTTCTAATAAGCATGAGGTGGTATCTCAGTGTGTTTTTGATTTGCATTTCCCCGATAATTTGTGACTTTTTTTCATATACCTGCTGATAATTTGTATGTCTTCGTCTGAGAAATGTCTACTTAGGTCTTTTGCTCGTTTAAAGAATCTGGTTATGTGTGTTTTCCTACTATTGAATTATTTGAGTTCCTTATGTATATTGGATATAAGATGTATATTTTGCAAATATGCATCCTTATTAGATGTATAGTTTGCAAATATATTCTCCCATTCTACAGGTTGTCTCTTTTTCTCTCCTGATTGTTTCCTCTGCTGTGCAGATGCTTCAGAGTTCAATGCAATTCTAATTGTCTATTTTTGCTTTTTTGTCTGAGCCTTTGAGGGCTTAGCCAAAAAATCTTTGCTCAGACCAAGGTCATGCAACCATGAACCTCTCATTCTCTTTTGCTATTTACCTTTGTGTTCTGCTGGTTTTCTGTAGCAGCTTTGATTCCCTTCCTTTTCCTATTTGTGTAACTATTGTACCTTTTATCTGTGGTTACTAAGGGGCTTACATAAAAATTCTCATACAGACTTTCTAAAATTTGTAACTTTTGTTGCATACAAATATTCTAGACATTAGCCCTTGCCCCACAATTTACAATTTTCACTTCTTTACATCTTTTTATATGTTCCTCAACAAGTTTTGTAGCTGTAGTTATTGTTGATCACTTTGATTTTTAACCTTCATAGTAGAAATCTGATGTTTAACCTTCACGTTAGAAATCTTTAGACTAGAAATACTGTAATGGTGGTATTACATACTATAATATGTAATACTGTAATATTAAATACTGTAATGGTGGTATTACATACTGTAATACCAAATACTGTGATAATATTAAATACTGTAGTGGTGGTATTACCATACTGTAATAGTAATATGTATTACTACCATGATGGTAATAGATTATTCTGAATTTCTCTATGAAGTTATCTTTATCAGTGAATTTTATACTTTCATATGTTTTCAGGATAGTAACTATCATCCTTTATCCTTCAATTAAAGTGCTTCCTTAAACATTTTTTGTAATGCTGGTCTTTGCTGATGAATTCCTTCAGCTTTTGCTTGTCTGGGAAAGACTACTTCTCCTTCATTTATGAAGGATAGCTTTGCTGAGTGCTATTGTTGGCTGATAGTTTTTTTTTTTTTTTCTTTCAACACTTTGTCTTCTCATTCTTTCCTGGTCTACAAGGTTTCTGCTGAGAAATCTGGTAGTCTATTGAAAATCTTCTTATATGTGACTTACTGCTTTTCTTTTGCTGCTTTTAGAGTTCTCTCTTTGTCTTTTGACAGCTTGATTATAATATGCTTTGGAGAGTACCTTTTTGAGTTGAATCTATTTGAAAACTTTTGAGCTTCATGGATCTGAATGTTCGTATCTCTCCAAAAACGGGAAGTTTTCAGCTATCATTTATTAATTATAGTTTCTATGCCTTTCTCCATCTCTTCTCCCTCTGAAATTCTCACAATGCAAATATTTGTTCATATAATGGCATCTCATAAATACTGTGGGTTTTCTTATCTTTCTTCTATTCTTTGTTTTGTTTTGTTTTGTTTTTGGTATCTCTGACTACCAGACCAGGTTATTTCAAAGACTTGTCTTCAAGTTCAGAAATTCTTTCTTCTGCTTGATCTATAGTTATTGAAGCTCTCAATCATATTATAATTTCATTCATTGAATTCTGCAGCTCCAAAATTTCAATTTTGTTCCTTTTTATGATATTCCTTTGTCGGATTTCTCAAATAATAAGTAATTTTCCTGATTTCATTGAACTGTCTATGTGCATTCTCTTGCATCTCACTGAGTTTTCTTAAAATTATTATTTGGAATTTCTTTTCAGATGATTTCTAAATTCCCATTTATTTGGGATCAGTTACTGGAGAATTGTGTTTCTTTGGTGGTATCAGTTTGCCTGGCTTTTTAATTTTTTGTGTGTGTCCAGGCTTTGATTTCTGCATATCTTGTGAAACAGTCACCTTTTCTAGTTTTCTAGGATGGCTTTCACAAGGCAAGATTTCCACCTGCAGATAGGTTTTACAGTGTCAGCTGGGTAACGTGTTGGCTTTGGTTCCGAGTGGATGTGGTTGCCATGCAATTTCTTTAGAATGTCACAGAATGACATTCATGTAATGTCAGAAATGCCTATGAGTGCCTCAGTAGCCAAGGCTGCAGGAGTTTGTATGGCTGGTCTGCTGGCTGAGGCATGGCTCCATTGGGAATGAGTTTCTGGGCTTGTTTGCATGCTGAGTTACTGGGTTTGTTTGCATGCTGAGAGGGTGCAAGGCTGGCCTACTGGCTTGGACACTGCTCCCTTTTCAGTGAAGTTCTGGAGTTGTTCATGTGCAGAAGGGAGCAGAGCTGGCTCACCAGGATGGGCACAGCTACTCTTGCATTGGTTTACAAACCAATGGGGCATATGGTGGCCTACTGAATTGTGGGTAAGGCACTTGGAACCCGCTTGGTTCCAATCAGATCTTTACCGGGAAAGTGAGGTGGCAGAAGCAGAGTCTTTTTTTCTTTTCTTCTCTCATGTGGCCATCCTGAATCTTTGCCACTTCCCTGCTGTACTCAAGTGCTCCCTTCCAGATACTCATGTCAAAATGTTTATTTAATTAGTTCCTCCTTTTGTTATGGAAGAGTAGGGGAAAGTTAGGCATCTCTAATCAGCTATCTTGTGGCTGTCCCAAAGATCAACTAGTTTAAACAAAGCTACAGTTTTGACAAGTCTTCATTCAGGACCATTTTCTACTCATCTTATACATGAATAGAGCTTATGTAAATAATGCAAATATGAATAACTCATTAAATTGGCCATTTTGATGAAACGTTGACCATTTAGTATATGTTTTTTAATTTAATTGTAAAAACATAATCTTTTAGGTTTTCCTTTTAATAATGTAAATCTGGCTTTACCTCAATGTGATTTAACCTCTGGGTGCATAGTACATGCTCATTATTTTCTATAGGTGTGTCTGTGTGTGAGAGAGCATCATGCATGTATGTCTATGTCTAAATCTATTGCCATATGTGTACCTATGCAACAATCATGCATGATCTGCACACGTACCCCAGAACCTAAAGTACAATAATAAATAAATAAATAAATCTATGTAATTATATATGCTGATTTTGATGGGATGCTTCTCTAAATATTAAGACAAACTTTCACAATGATATTACTTATACTATTTGAGCACCACTTGCTAAAATAGGAAAGGAATTCTAGGTTCAATATCCTAGAAGCTACTTGCTTTCAATTTCCTGTAGTTTAAAACTAGCAACTGCCAGCAGGTGTATCCAAGCACATTTTAACTGTCAGACAGTATCAGAGAGATAAAAAAAATCACTAAGGTAACCAACTTCTAAAAATCTCGTGAATCATGAAGACATTTTTACATTACATCAAACCTAAATTATACTTGGCAGACTAACATTTTAAACTGCCTCCTTAAAAGTAGGATTCATTTTCCACTATTGTCTGTTTCCAAAGACTCTAAATATGCATTCAGCATTTGTGCTACCCTGGTTTCTTTTTAAAACCAAAATAAAAGTAAAACAAAATAGTGAGATAAAATAATCTTCCACAATTTTTATACCAAAGCTAGTCAAAGAGAGTTGTCTAACCACATCAGTCAAATTAGGTCAAATATGTTTCTATCACTTTAGTATAACAAATGATATACTGAGAAATTATACTTAAATAGATCCTTTGGGCCATTTCTTACCTCTGGAAAGAGAAAACATTCTACCCAAATCCAAGTGTTTTACTTTTCTTCTTATATGATTTTATTCCTGTGCTTGAAATACACTTTATCCTATTTTCCACTATCTCTCAATTATAATTTTGTCTCTGTATGGCCTACATTGTCATCCCTACTTCTACACATGCTCCTCACACACCGTATCAATCCTCACTTATCACGTACATTCACTCAATTTATCTGTTGCATAGTTGGTCTCAAATAGCTGTCATCTGTTGTAAATGAAGTCCCAAACGTGTGTGTGGCTTACTGCTCCCTAAAGGGTAGCAGCAGACACATAAAACAATAAATTTGGAGGTACTGTTCTGTGAGTTACTTTTGTTTATAATCAATTATCATAGGTGAATTGTGTAACCTAACAATGATTCTGTTACATGATAAGGTGACTTATCAAATAGACTACCTGCCAAAGTTTACAAAATTACACCTAGTTTTTGAGATATCTTTTATTTACCCCTGACATATAATAATGATTCACATGAGCCTCCAGAGCACTCTGAGATTAATGTCTATGTACTTTTAAGTCTTCATGCTAATGCACAAGTTATTGCCACATGGACAGAGGGAAAATTGTCCATGAAACATGAAATTCATTAAAACATTCTATATCCAACTCTCAGAAAAGAAGATTGCCTTTTAAATGTTTTTATCTATCATAAAGTGCTGAGAAGTAATACACACTATAGAGGTGGCATGATAATTTCTGCTGCTTTCTGAAGCTTGCCAATTGTGAAATTACTCCTGATGCAAGTTAATGAATAATGTATGCACTGTTAATAGATCCAAAATCTTAAGTTCCTGTTAGAGAGAGAAATTGTGCCAAATCATCAGAGGAGTGCTATATTAAATTGGAGAGGATGGGAGAGAGAGAAAGAGGTGAGAAAGAGGGAGAAAATAAAGATGTGTTAAAGTCATGGATGGTATGTTTACTGTAAGGACCTAAAACAAACATGGTTTAAGTAATCAGAACATTTGGTTTCATGTACTGAGTATTCTCATATAATATTGCTTTTTATTTCTCTTCTGGTTTGAAAATTAATCTATTATATTCTTTATAATTTTTTGGAGATAAATGTCAAGCATCTGTTTTTGTTTTGGTTTTGGTTGTTGTTTTTATTTTGGTTTCCTAGGAGTGATTTCAAGTTTACTATTTTTTTAACTTAATGAAAATAAATGCTAATGTGTGTGTGTGTGTGTGTGTATATATAGTTTTTATTACAGCTATCTAACTATATCTTCCATCTAAGTACCACTTATACCTATCACAGTATTATTTACAGTCGTTTTATTTATTTATTTATTTATTTATTTTTAACTTTTAAACTCATACCAATGTAAGCGTTTGGAAAATATGTATGTATCATAAAATAGAGATCAGCAAAGTTTTTCTATAAAGAACCAGAGAGTAGCTATTTTAGGCTTTGCAGGTCATGCGGTCTCTGTCACAGTTACTCAACTCTGCTGTTGTAGTGAAATTAGAGAGCAATTTCAGAATGAGTCGGGTATTGGGCTATTGGCCATAGTTTGCAAACCCCGGTCCCAAGGAAAAATTGGTCCAAAAGTAAATTTATTCTAATATTTTTCTATAATTCCCTAGGTTGTCTTAACATGCTTTGAAGGCTTTGGAAATTCTCCATAGCAGGCTGATAAAGCAGTTCACTTTTCTACGTAAAAGGCATACGGAAGCCTGCCCCTTTTCCTGAAGCCATGTGACTTCTCATGCACCTTACTAAACACTGAAGAGTTCTTTTCCTATGTGCACAGATGATCTCTCTCCATGACTGCCTGCATCTGAGTGTAAGAAGGAACCCAACCATCCTGCTTCCTTCCTCTTTAGACCCACAAGGGGCAGGAGCAGCTGGATCTGTGTGCAGAGAACCCTTGTGATTATGAAGAACAATGGTTTTCTTAAGGCATGTCAGTCAGCAGCATGTAAACTGAACAATTGGGAGCTCAGGAAATAAGCAAACTCCTCTGCCTGTTACCTGTTCAATGAGTTCCTTCCTGGGTTCAGCATGAAGAGAGCTGATACTATTATGTCTATGGAAAGAAAGGATAAAAAGTGATAGATATTTGATCAATGGATACATAAAAAATTAACAAATGCCACTGAGGCGAGTGCCTTGGGCTGTCTGCAAAATCAAGGTGCTTTGTGTCTTTCTTGGCTACTTTTCACTGCACTTCATTTGATGTCAGAAACCCCAAGAGACTGCATTTCAAAATGGCTTTTTATCTCCAGTACCATGTGAAGTGCCCTTTAGAAGTCTAAACACAATAATGTCATCTGTGTCCATGTCACTCAGCTTTGCCTTATCCTTAAAAAAATCAAATGGATGTGTTAGTGGTAAATTCATTTCAAATGCAGACCGATGGCTGGTAATGAAAAGTCCTTTCTTCACATCTCTTTTCAAATATGCAATCAATCCCATATTGATCAAGATGTTTTCTCTAATTGTCTTTCATGTCGTATTCTGCTGTATCAAGAAAGTATTTTATTTTATTTAAGTATTTGATAATATGCTATGTTTTACATTAAAATGAAACCAAGCCATAAACTCACCAACAGTGCGGAATCCAAAACGGCATGACGGGTGCGTGCTCTGAGCCCAGAACAGGCCTTTCTCCAAGCTCCTACTAGGTTAGGAAACATGATACTTCTCAAACTCATCAAACATTCACTTCACATGGACTCCACAGCTACAGAGAAATTATTATTTTTTACCTCTGCAAAGGGAACTTGCAAGTCATGAAGGGAAATAACCACTGCTGATTGGTTAATTGTGTCGCAGGTCAGAAAACATCAAATGCATTGCTGCCTGGGGCCCAGAGCAATCACTTCAAAGATGCTGAACTTTGCCATTCTGGGGAGTGCTGGTGTGCTGTGGGATACCACACTGCTTCAGGGTGTACTTTAGATCCTTTATTTCTAGTAATATGTTTACTTATTTATTAATTGAGACAGAGTCTCACTCCTATTGCCCAGGCTGCAGTGCAGTGGTACGATCACAGCTCACTGCAGCCTTGACTTCCTGGCCTCAGGTGATTCTCCCACTTCAGCCTCCAGAGTAGTTGGGATTACAGATGTGTGCCACCATGCCTGGCTACTTTTTTGTATTTTTAGTAGAGACAGGGTTTTGCCATGTTGCCCAGGTTGGTCTCGAACTCCTGGGCTCAAGTGATCTTCCGCATCATCCTCCCAAAGTGCTGGGATTACAGGAGTGAGCCACCCTACCTGGCCTCTAGTGATATTTTAAAACCTCATCTGCATATACAGTAGAAAATATTTATAAGGTTATCTACAAAGTGATTTCTGTTCCTGGAATGTTCTGTGCTTCTCATGTTGGCCCTTTCTTCAAACACGTGCCTCTCCCTCCTTACTCTTACAAAAAGCTGTATTGTCACAATATATGGGGACTGAAGTAATGGGGTTACTTCCAGAGAAAAGAACAGAGGCCTTGCACATCCTTTCCTGCAAACGTCTGCACGTTTGGAGATCCCCAAGATAATCCTCAGGTTCATAGGTCCACTAGAAGGCTTCACGGTGCTCAGCTAACCCGTTATACTCACAGTGAATGGACACAGGTTAGGATCAGCAACGGGAAAAGGCGCATCGGCAGAGGCAGGAGAGACCCAGTGTGGAGCTTCCAGGTGCCCAGAGCTTTGATGTCTCCTCGCTATGATGTGTGACAACACCAGGGGGTATCGCCGACCAGTGACAAGCACCAAATCCATGATGTCCAGAGATGTTACTGGGCGTAGGTCACAGAGACATGACGGACCCCCCATGTGCCTAACCTTAGTCTCTAGCCCCTCCACAGGCAAGCTGACATCACATGGCCCAAGGAGCTACACTGAGTCACATGGCAAGAAAAGATCTTCTCTAGGAGGATCCTAAAAGTTGTTCACACCCCACATTTATTAGGAAAGACCTGGGTGTTCAGCCTTGTATTACTCTGCTCCTTAAGGAACCCTTCCCTGACATATTTCATTAGATCTATTTATTTCTGCCATTACTCTGTGCTGGAATAGCCCATCTAGTCTACCTGTTTTTCTTACTTTTGGACTCTTGTGCTTACTTTAAAAGATACTTTTTTACTTTAAGTTGCAGGGTATATGTGCAGGATGTTCAGGCTTTTTACACAGGTAAACATGTGTCATGGTGGTTTACTGTACCTATCAACCCATCACCTAGGTAGTAAGTCCAGCATGCATTAGCTATTCTTCCTAATGCTCTCCCTCCACTCACTCCACTCCCAGAAAGGCCCCAGTATGTATTCTCTCCCCTCCCTTGCCATGTCCATGTGTTCTCATTGTTCATCTTCCACTTATTAGTGAGAACATGTGGTGTTTGGTTTTCTGTTTCTGCATTAGTTTGCTGAGGATAATGGTTTCCAGCTCCATCCATGTCCCTGCAAAGGACATGATCTCATTCTGTTTTATAGCTGCATAGTATTCCATGGTGGATATGTACCACATTTGGTGAAGTTACAGAGAAATAGGAACGTTTTCACACTGTCGGTGGGAATGAAAATTACTTCAATCATTATGGAAAATGGTGTGGCAATTCCTCAAAGATCTAGAACCAAAAATACCATTTGGCCCAGCAATTCCCTTACTGGGCATATAGACAAAAGAATATAAATCATACTATCACAAAGATACATGCACACGTATATTCATTGCAGCATTGTTCATGATAGCAAAGGCATGGAACCAACCCAAATGCCCATCAATGACAGACTGGATAAAGAAAATGTGATACATGTACATGTTACTTTATCATTTTCATTCAGTTTGAGTTCAATTTATGAGAAAATTCAAGATTTAAACATCAAATTAAATTAAAGCAAATTAAAGAGCATATGCTGTATTTTTCATTTTTGTTGTTTGCATGGCACAATTGTAAACAATGGTGAGCGCTACATTGGAGATATTGTAGGGGAAAAGCTGTGGATTTCAAAGCACTTGACATGGTAGAAGATAGAAAATATATATTTTTATTCTTTAATTACTCTTTAGATGTCAACAAAAAAATGATGAAAACATTTTCAGGTTTTAGGAGGTGGTTTAAAAGCATAAGCCTGTTCAAATCCTTAACTATTACTGTGTTGGTTTAAAGAAATTTTTTTTCTGACCCCTGCTTGTTCTTTCAAGCCTTTCATTATGGTTCTGTACTTTCCACTCCTGGGAATCATAATACACTGAGAATCCACCTATCAGTAATTTCTTTTAAGTTGGTTTAATTTCCACTTTTCTTATTTTTTCAAGACAGACTAAAGAAACCCGTCATTTATCTTTAGTCTTAGAACCAATAGTCTCACCAGTAAAGTCTTTTCATTGCTCCGTAACTCTCCTGCATGTTTACTGCTGTGCAACAGAAATAGAGACCCCAAAGGACTGTTTTATGCTGAGCAGTTACCACCTCTTCCTCCAATCACACCAAATGCAGAGTCAACAGGCCTTCTAAGCATGCAGGAGGAATTCTCTTTTGTTTCCTCTTTCCATCTGTCTTTTTCCTTCCTTCTTTCTGTTCTTTCTTTCAGATAATAGTAAACAGCAGCTATTACTAACTGAAATTTCACAGGCATGTGGCACAAAAATTCACTGATAGATAGAAAATGAATAATACTGATGGCAGGTTTAGAATTGCAGACCTGACATTCTTATGTATTTATTTGGAAGAGTTATCCTATCTCTCTAAATGTTTTCTTTTTCTATTTTGTGTCTGCATTATTATAATTAGTAAAAGAATTCCACATTTATTAGCTGGTTAAAAAGAGAAAGTTAAGTAACGTGTGTGTTCTAGCCAGCAGAGTGAGGTGTGCTGCAATTTAGCAACTCATAATGAAAAGACTTGTTTTCTCCTCATGCTACATAAACAGGACAGGTAATTCGGGGTCCTATTCCCCACCTCTTCACCATGAAACCCAGACTAATGGAGCAGCTGCCATCCCAAACATTGCCAGTGGCTGTAATATGAAGAATGGCGCCAACTCTGGGGTGGTTTTCACTAGCCTGGAGCCACAGAAGCAAGAAGGACTCCCCTCCCTGCTCACCTGCAGCCGTCCTGCTCCGCATCAGCAACAGGGGGCCCCAAAGTGCAAACACCTTGGGCTCAGAGGGAACTTGTTCAGGGGCTAGAATTATTTTCTCGGTAAGGTATTTGTCGAAAGTGCTGAGCTCATAGTAGGCGTTTGCTGAATCTTAGATAACATGGTTATTACTTTGCTACAAGGTCACGAACAAGTCACATTACTTAAGTCCCAGTTTTTGTAGAGAGAGGGAATTTTCAAGTTGTTATCATTTAATTTCAGATTTGAAAGTAAAGTACATTTTTAAAATGCTTATGATAAATTAAATGGAAAAAGTTGAATACTATATGTGAAATTCTACAATTTACAAATTCGGATTGTATTAGGTCGGTGCAATATTAATTGTCATTTTCCCATTACTTTCAACGGCAAAAACTCAACCTATTATTTATACTTTTCCCCGCTTTTCTCACACACACACACACAGACACACACACACACGCAGTCAAACACATATTCATAGTGAATTTCTTTAATTTTCCTCAATAGGAAATTCTCTCTCCCCCTGAAAAACTATCTACTTTCTTTAAACTGAATACCTTAACCACCACGATAGATTTTTGGACACAAACTGAAAGTAGGTGCATGCACTCTGAGTTCTCTGACCACCAGCACGCTTCGCAGCCCAGGGCACTTTGGAGTAAAGCCCCCACCCTATTTTAAACACGCCATTGTGGCTTCAGTTATTTGCTTATTTTCTCTCACTCTCTCTCTCTTTTTTTTTCTTAAGACAGAATCAAGCTCTGTCACCGAGGCTGGAGGGCAGTGGCTCGATCTCAGCTCACGGCAAAGCCTGCCTCCCACATTCAAGTGATTCTCCTGCCTCAGCCTCCCAAGTAGCTGGGATTACAGGCACCCACCACCACGCCGGCTAATTTTTGTATTTTTAGTAGAGACGGGGTTTCACCATGTTGGCCAGGCTGGTCTGAAACTCCTGACCTCAAGCGATCCGCCCACCTCGGCCTCCCAAAGTGGTGGGATTATAGGCATGAGTCACTGTACCTGGTCACTAGTTTTTTTCCCTTTTTAATCAACATCAACAAGGGGGAAATAAATAGGGGTTACAATTGTAAGAGATGAACTTTAATACATTTAAAAATTATTTTCTTTAACTTTTATTATTGAGGACTTTGCCTGAAATTTTGGCTAAGGATATTTAAAGACCGTATGTAACTTTTTGTTACAGAATTTTAAATTATTTTTTCCTTTGCAGGCATTCAATATGTTTATATTTTGTGTTATTTAAGCTCAGTTTTTATGTCAATCTTCTCATTTAATATACACAGGTTACTGGGAACAACTATTTAATATGAACCACTTTAAAAATGTTTAATTGACAAATATAAGGTGTAATATGGTGTTATGATACATGTATATACTATGGAATGATTAAATTAGGCTAATTAACATAATGTATACCATTTTAAAATAGTAATTCTACACTCCAGAACTTAATTCCAATACTTGAAATTTGAAAGGAAAGGGAACAATGTCTCTACTTAGAATAACTTCAAAAATCATCATGAAAAATCCCATTTTTCATATACTTCATTATATTTGTTTTGCAGAGATCTAAAAGGCTAGCTAAAGAAAATGTATATTTTTCTCTTACAAGTTCTTCTTGTCACTTTCTGGCAAACATCATCTAGGTAAATCAGGCCTCATAGATTTCTAATGTTGTAAATCCATTTCAATTTGACTGCTTTAATCAGAGTAAAACCAAAACAAAAAAGGGTAATGAAAACAGCAAATATTAACAATCTTATAATTTTCAATTCTTTAAACATTCGTCCTTCTATTACACCCTAAGGATTATGAAAAATAAATTATATAAGAGATTATGTGATTAGTTATTAATTCTTTCCCTGCAGGATTGAGAACCAAAAGATACTACACTCATTCTTCATTACAGAAATATGCACTTCCTGGTAATTTAATCAGATTACACCCAGGCATGACAAGGAAGGGTGGGAATAAGCTGAAAAATGAATCTGACAGTTGTCTTCAAACCTCATTTTAGCCAAATGTTTCTAATTTCTCCCAATTCAGACCTTTGATCAGAGTTTATAACATCAATCAGAGTCAATAGTCTGATGATTTTTGTCACTTTATAACGTTTTTAACTTTCGAGGCATGAGTTACGGCCTTTAACCCTGTGTTCCTTTCATTGCTCCACGGTTTCCCCAATTCTACGACCAGGATTAGGCAATCTTCTACAGTTAGATTGTGTAACAACCAAGAGATAAATGAGCTGTTTTTGCTGAAATTATCTAAAAATAAGTATTTGCCTGAACTTTCCAATCACTAAAATTATATTTTCTGTTTATTTTAAATAAGGTTTTGTTGAGTAACCTAACCAAAAATACACACGTTTGTAATATATATGTACATTTATAATCTGTTTTGATATCTATCTATCTATTACAAATTGTTAGTCTATTTAGTAACCCTTCTCTGTTGAGATCTTTACTATTTTTCCTGAGCTATATTTCTTATTTTACTTTTATGCCTGTAAAAAGAAGTTCATTGCTCCTTTGCTCATTTACCTGTTGGAATTATGAAGCCCCTGATGGACCAGGACAGATTCTCACTCTATAGGTGCACTTGTTGTATTTCTCAGTCCTCTTTAGAGTTGCTGGGCCTTGAGATCCAGCTCAGTGTTTTGTTTGTGAATACATAGATCAGAGTAGTGAAGCCCAGGGAAAGAAAAGCGCTGAGACCATTTCTCCTCTCTGGTACCCTGTTGTGAACCCTCCTTTTCTGCTCTTGCAGAATCCATTCTGTAAAATCCAATATTTTCTCCTTAGCATCATTTTGCATAAAATTCACATATGCACAGATATTAAAAAATAATGTTGTTTATGTCTTTTAATAAAAATTATTTCCAAAGTAAGGCATCAATATGGTGGAAAATTTAAAAACACAGAGACAGATAGGATCAAATAATAGTAAAAGAATCTCTTGCCTAACACTTTCTCAATTCCTGTAGTAATGTTTTTTCAAATATTTTTTGCATTTTTTCCCTTTCTCCCTACTGTTTCCCAAAGTCAAAATCAAATGATTATATGCCTACTTACAAATGTATCAACTTTATTCAATGTGTATTTCCTGCTTAAAAAATGGGGATTTAGCTCACTATCATTAGCCTTCTTTATTTCTTTTTTCTCCAGTAATTTTAAAAGAAAGATATTATTTTAAGTTATATTATTATTTCACTTTGTACCTGGAAACAATGTATTTCTTTATACATTATTTAATTTATAAAGATAATTTTAGTGAGCATCTCAACATCTTTTGTGAAAAAGGAGAATGTGAATGTCACTGGCTTTCACTCCAAGTTTTGTGAGTTCCACTTTTACTTTTCTGTTACCAAGATTGTTAGCTTTCGTATTACAGAAAGGATTGTTTTAAATGACACATTTAAGCAACGAGTTTGTTGATTTTTATGTATTTTGAAAAATATAAATATTAGATATTTGTATGATAGGCTAACTTAAATCTATTTCTTCTATTAAAAAAAAAAATTCTGGCCAGGCACGGTGGCTCACATCTGTAATCCTAGCACTTTGGGAGGTCGAGTTCGAGATCAGCCTGATCAACATGGTGAAACCCTGTCTCTACTAAAAAATACAAAATTAGCTGGGCTGGGTGACTCATGACTGTAATCTCAGCTATCTAGGAAACTGAAGTAGGAGAATCACTTGAACCCAGGAGGCAGAAGCTGCAGTGAACCAAGATTGTGCCATTGTATTCCAGCCTGGGCAACAAAAGCAAAACTTCGTTTCAAACAAAAACAAAAACAGAAAACAAAAAACAAAAACAACAACAACAAAAAAAGTACCTTTCTCTGTTGGAGATTTAAATAAGCAGTGAAATTCAGAAAAAATTGGCAAAACAGGTTAGATAAATGAGAAAGAAAAGGCTAAGAGAACACAGGAACTGGGTAATGCAATCACATACACAAGAAAACAACCAGTAATTAACTTATTGATATGAAAGTTTAGCACAACTGTACAATCACAAAATCACAAAAGAAAAAGTTGCCCTTCTAAGTTTAAAGCTGAAGGTGAGCATTCAAATTCCCTAAGGTGAGTCAAGAAGGAAAGGACAGTGTATTTCTTTAATGAAGTAACAAGCCATGCTAATCAATATTAACCTAAATGATAAATATGTGTTTATAGGTATAATGATGTTCATATAATTTCATGTGAGGTTTGCATCCCAATAATCTCAGCATAGTTACACTGTTAATGCTCCATACTTTTCACTTATTTCTATGAAACTGATCCCTCACCTGTGTATACACACAGAAACCCAAACATCAATCCAGCTTCATGCAGATATATACACTTCAGTGATGAGGTGTGCTCAAGGACTGCAAGAATGGTAGATCTTCCATTTCTGAAGACTTCATGAAACTTTTAGTCTACTCAATTTTGGTATATATACATATGGATATGTATACATGTATATATATATATATATACATACATATATATGTATATGTATATATATGTATATGTATATATATGTGTATATATATATATATTTTTAGTCAATTCTATTTCAAGTAATATTTACATCTCTCAGAAATATAAAAGCCAAGAAAGGGAAGCACAGGATTAAAATGGGCCTAATCTCCGGCTATGCACCAGAATCTCCCAGACCATTCTAGAGAATGTGAAACCTCTATAAACCAAAACATACACCAATAAAATAAAGATATCTTCAATATGGTAGAGTAACTAAAAAAAATTATCCTCATTTCATATATACATAAATATATATATATATATGCTTCATTTATATAAAAGCAAAGAATGCAAAAATGTTTATATATATAAACACTTTACCCATTAGATATGTCTGAAAGGGAGCATGCAGATACATGATGGAAACACCTACAATTTCTATTTAATAAGCAGCAGAACCAATTTATCAATATTTAAATAGAGGACTCTCAAAAAGCAAAGATGCTATACTAGATGTGTTGAAAAGCAGCAAAACAAAATGTCATAGTACTTGTTTGCAAAGCAATTGCAGTTTATGAGTGTGTAAGACATGTATATGTTACTCTTACACTGTGCCCTGCATTACCCATTGGCATACAGGACACAGTATAAGCACCATAGCAGAGCTGTAAACAAGATGAGCTACCTATTAAGAATATAGACATATATCACTCCAGGGGAATATTTAATGCAGAAAAATAAATCATGGAATAGGTTAGTATTAGTCTATCATTTAAAAACTATTCTGTGCAGAATACCTCAAATAACATTATGAATTAAACCAAAACTTAATTTAATACTTAATATTCACTGAAATCTCCTTAAAGGCACATAGAGGATTTACAAAATAAAAAAAAAAAAAAGAAAAGGAAAACTCCACTTTTAAGTAAGGCAATGTGTGTTATGTTATTTTCCATGATACAAACTTCTTATTTTAGTATTTTTGAAAGGTAGGTAAAAACATTTCTACTTGCTTAGAGTTCAACGTCTAGGAAATTTAATATAAATATCATTTCATTAATGAAAATGCTTTTCTTTTTTTTTCCCCCATAGCCCATCTTCTCCATAAACTCCCTACAACAATATCAGCTGTGAAACTGAGCTATCTCTCTACCCTCTGACTTATCAGCACTGATTGCTATCAGCTGCTTCTGGGCCTGCCTGTATTTTGATTCATTGAGGTTTTTCCTTACCTCTCTGTAGGGTTCAAGTTTGCTCAAGAGAAATGATGGTGCAATGTAATCTATTCCTCAGATATATCAGAAATTTCAGAAATGTTTAGGCTTATTGGAGAGGATGAGATCCTGAGGGGAAATCCATATACTTTCTTGTAGATTACAATGACATAGCAGTCCTATGATTTATCAAATGTACATTCAAAAAACCTGCCAAGGGATGAAATTTGTTTCTCATTTTCCTTATTTTAAAGTTAAATTTTAACTTCCTAACATTTCTGGTAGTGAGTAAGCAAAGCCCAAGTTTCATATAAAGAAGAAGAAAATGTTGATATTACAACCAGGAGAACATTTGCTTTTGTATAAATCCAAGTATAAATCTCACCATTCCCTCTGCTGTTGCTATTGGGAACCACAATACCTTTGACCCAGGAGCCAGGAATGTTTTAATTTTTTCACAAAACACATTATAAAATCTACAACCCTAGGTAAGCATTTGCCCAGTAATATGCAGATGAACTGAAACTCCATCCATGACAATTACAGAGTAACTCCTGATGGAATAATCTTATACAAGAGGATAAAATGCCCTTAGCTGCCAATTAAAAATGCCTTTAGAAAGCCATTTCTCCTGTTTTCTCAGTAATGCTTCTTTTGCGTTGCCCAAATTGAGTTTTAGAAAAGTGAAAAAAGAAAAATAACTATCGGATTTTAACAAAAACATGATTTCTTTTCTTTTTGGAATAACGTATAGGGTATAGCACATTTAACATAAGAAAGTAGCTACAATACAGCAGGTACTAATGAAAAAGAACAGCTATATAATCATACTGTTGGATATTGGCTCCCAGGTTTATTATATCATCGCTACATCATTTTCTGATGTGAGTTTAACATAGTTTGTTTAATCACACATTTTCTCACACATGTCTGCAGTAAACCTTCAGAATATTTTTCAGGTATTAATATTCTCACAAGAATAGAAAAACAGATCTTTGCTACTCAAAGTGTGGCCTATATACCAGCAGCATCAGCCACAAGCTTGCTACAAATGTTGCTGGGTGCGGTGGCACACGCCTGTAATCCCAGCACTTTGGGAGGCCAAAGCAGGCAGATCACTTGAGGTCAGGAGCTCCAGACCAGCCTGGCGAACATGGTGAAACCCCGTCTTTACTAAAAATACAAGAATTATCCAGGTGTGGTGGTGCACGCCTGAAATCTCAGCTACTAGGCAGGCTGAGGCAGGAGAATCTCTTGAACCTGGGAGGTGGAGGCTGCAGTGAACTGAGATCACTCCACTGCACTCCAGCCTGGATGACAGAGGGAGACTCCATCTCAAGAAAAATAAATGTAAAATTTCAGGTCCCACTTAACATTTATAATAGGATTTCCCCATGATTCATGTATTCATTACAGTTTGGATCCCCTTCCTTAATTTCAATGCCTTTTTATCATATGTGAATCTGTTGTTAATATACATCTTCCTGGCCCGGGTGCATTTATGGTGCAGGAAGCTAGGACAGAGCATGCAGAGGATGCCCATGGAAAACAGATGCTGGGTGTACAAGGTCAGAAACAACATTCAGCCACTGCTGGCTTGTGGCTTGCTCAAATGACCAGCCTGCACAGCCTTTATTTGCAGATCAATAATCATTTCTTAAATATAGTTGGTCATGGACTCTGATCTCTGGGCAGGACATAGCCATATTTCTCTCAAAAACTTTTATGATCGGTATAAAACGGTTTTTTGTAGTGGATTACATCAGAAGAATGGATCCTGAGGGATAACCAGGTATTCTTAGTTTGGGCAATGTGGAACTCTATGAAACACTAGCCTTAAAGTAGCTCAGTTTTAAAACAAAACAGTCTATAAATCTTTCCTTAATATTCCCTTTGGATGTTCTATTTTCAAAGAACACTTTCAAGATCAAGAATTAATATCAAGCATGAAATAACTAGTTAGTGCTCACGAATAGTTTTGGAAACAACAAAAAGGTCCTATTCAGATCTAGGTAATATTTGAGTTACATTTCTTCTGACTTGGATTAACAGTCATATCTGCAATCTGGTTTGTGGCTGCAGCACAGTCTAAATACATTCCGATTGCAGGTCCCTAAAGCAGTGGGAGGCAGCTTAGTGGGACGTACTGAGGCGTTGGTGACAAGGAGTCCTCTCAGTTATCTGCTGACACCAGATCAGCAGCTCCAGACACCGGTACCACACTCAGAACTCAAAGCCCCTTTAAAAACAGAGCTTCTCAGATGGTTCTTTCCCAAACTCCCAGCTTTTCACTCCTTTAATTCATCATACCCTATGATCTGTTGCTTTTTGAGGATGTAGGTATGTCTTCTGGTAAGAGCAAACAGAACAATTGCCTCTACGTTAAAGGACAGTTTGAAAAGAAAACGTATTTCAGAAAGCCGAAATGGTTATACATGTGCTTAAAGTTAGCTTCCAATTGTTGGACTTAAAGCTTTATTAAATGATCAAAAATACAACATACCTTTACATTTTATTTCCACAGGAGAACACTTGAGAGGGAAATACACATTGATATATCACCTCATATAAACTTTCTCAGATACAAAACGACATTTTTTTTCCTTAAATCATGCATTTTCTTTTTTCTGAAATTTATTTCTAAATTAAAATATATGATTTATGTATATTATGTGTACTCAAAATATTCCAAATACTAAAAGCCTTAAAATCATGCCTGTAGCATGTTCTAAAACTAATGCTACACAATTACATTAAAAGAAATAAACTTAAATAAAAATTAGAAAATGCTTTAGTTACATCTTACTGATTTTATACTACCTTCTGGGTCAATATAATTTTTAAAATTTTTAATTTAAAAAATAGATTAGGGGGTACATGTGGCATTTTCTGGTGTGGGTACCTAAATAGTGTACATTGTACCTACTAAGTAATTTCTTATCCTTCAACCATCCTCCTACCCTCCCGCCCTTCTGAGCTTCCAATATCTGTTATTCCACTCTCTTTGTTCATGTGTATATATTATTTACCTCCCACTTGTAAGTGGAAGCATGCAGTATTTGACTTTCTGAGTTACTTCACTTAAGATAAAGGCCTCCAGTTCCATCCATATTGCTGCAAAAGGCATGATTTCATTATTTTCATTCTTTTTATGGCTAAGTAGTATTTTATTTTATTTTATTTGTGTGTGTGACATTTTCTGTATCCACTCATCTGCTAATGGACACTTAGATTAATTCCATATCATTACTATTGTATATAGTGCTGCAGTAAACATACCAGTGTAGGTATCTTTTTTGATATAATGGTTTATTTTCCACTGAGTAGATACTCAGTGGTGGAATTCGTGGCTCCAACAGTAAATCTATAACGCATACTGAAGATACTTTTCAGGGATAGGTTATATCCAAAGAAAACAAATTTAAGCTCTATGAGAGATTGATATTTAGAACAAATGAGAGGAACGGTATTTGAATTATCCCAGCCTCTCCCTTTCCCACATTTCCTCCCTAATATTAGAATCTTTTCCTCTTCAGCTCTATGTGAACATCTGTCTTTACCACAGGGTGGTTGTGGGTGTTAAATCATATATTATATCCTAGGCAAAAGACATGGTGCAATATCTGACCCACCACAGGTGTTCAGTAAATGGCCATCACTGTGATGGTCTGGGGAATGCCCCACTATTAATGTTCTAGTAGTAATAGCAACAATTTTTAATAACATGGAAAGGAAGAAAAAAAGGAATCCCTGAGATAACTAGGAAGACTTTTGCTTTTAAAGTTAGTCATTTTCTGAAAACTTTTCTAAGCATATTTACAAGCTAAAATTCCACCACTTGACCTAAATATGTTCTCAGGTGACACAACTAATTAATTAATTAATAATCCATTTATTTGTCAATTTGCTATATTTTACAGTTATGAACTTTCTTCTAAAATAATCTCTAGCCCAAATTTAAACCTAACCTGTTTATTATATAAGAATGCTTATAGCTTTTATTCAATAATTTAGTCCAATAAATTACATAGATTAAAGGTATCTCTCTATATATATAATTTACACATTGCCACATAGAAAGTGTTTTTCTTGCTGAGTGTGATGGCTCATGCCTATAATCCCAGCACTTTGGGAGGCTAAGTTGGGTGGGTCATGAGATCAGGAGTTTGAGACCAGCCTGGCCAACTGGTGAAACCCCCTCTGTACTAAAAATACAAAAATTAGCTGGGCATGGTGGCACATATCTGTAATCCTAGCTACTTGGGAGGTTGAGGCAGGAGAATCACTTGAACCCAGGAGGCGGAGGTTGTGGTGAGCTGAGGTCGTGCCACTGCACTCCCACCTGGGTGACAGAGTAAGACTCCATCTCAAGAAAGAAAGAAAGAAAGAGAGAGAGAAAGAAAGAGAGAAGGAGAGAAAGAGGAAAGAGGAAAGAAGAAAGAAAGAAAGAAAGAAAGAAAGAAAGAAAGAAAGAAAGAAAGAGGTTTTCTTTTTCCCCCAATGTTGATGATATTAATTTAGTTCATATGTGCTTGCATTTATATTAGTCAAAGAAATGCTTATAGTACAAAATTGAGAAAAGTTGCTGAGTAGAGCTGCTATTTAAAGATTTATAGATGTGTGAGAGGTTTTTCTATGAATTAGCATCCCCAAATTGGTCTAATTATGTCTGTGCCTTGCATGTCTTTCAAAGATGTGGTATTCTTTGCTGTCTATGCTTGTTCTCAAACCAGTGCTCTCTGTGGTGGAAGAATGCATGTGGGCTTATTTTGACAGTAAGAGACTATCAAATGGTTGCAATATTGGAATAAAATGGCTGTCTGAAAGTAAGACTGTATCATATCCACTTTGTTAAACGCACAAAAATGATAACAAATCATGGTAAACTGTGGTGGATTTGAAAAAGCTTCCTGGCAAATGCCAGTACCTATCTCCAGCATGGTACAAAAACGTTCAAGTATGACGCCGACTTTTCAGTGAGTATAGTTTAGGAGGATGAGAGATTTTGGGAGTACTGCATATTTTCTACTATTTTGCATGTTAGGCTAATCAGGAAGCACTTGGCTCAGAGGTACTTTTAACTACATCCTTACACCCATAGTAAATATTTTGTCCCACCTAGCAGAGTGCCATGCCTTTCTGGACATCCATTCCAGTTGAACTGATCTGACGTGAATTTCATCTCCAGTGCTTAGAGATGAGACCTTGGCAGTTCTGTTATAAATGGGGAGAATAGCGGTGAGAGGGTGTATGGGAAAATAAGGCCTTCAAATTGCCTGAAAAGACCTCCGTTTGTTAAGGTGGAATCAGACACTGCTGAAATCCTCAAAGGAAAGAGGGTTAGCTTTGAAGAATAGAGGAATAAGAAGAAATACAGATGCTCTAATGAACAGCACTGGCTAAATTGATTTTCATTATTATTATTAGCCTATCAGAAGAGACATATGCAAGTCAAAGGACAAAGTATTTTTTTAACGATGTTGTTTTAAAAAATCAGGCTATAAAGAGAGTGTAGATTTAAATATTGATTTTATTGTTTTTTTGTTAGAGCGGCATGGACTATATGGCCCAGTTGTCTGTGCAAACGTTGTGCAGACGATAATAACCGCTGATAATCTCACTGCAGCATCTATCATCTTGGCAGAGTTGTTTGTTAGAGCAGTGAAGATCCGCAAAATCAGGCGTGCTGCTTGATTTTGCCGGCAGCAAAGGTACTGAAGGATACCGGGAAGGCTGGTTATCATTGCTCTTCCTGTGGTTGCTACTATTATTGTTTGTTTTGTTGTTGTTTTGTGTTTTGGCAGAGGCCAGCGCTGTTTTCGGGGTGAAACAAGACCGTCAGCAGACCTCAGCCTTGCCGCTAGGACTCCCCAGCCTTTGGTAGGAGTCCGCCGCTCCGCAGCCTGCGGCAGGGAGGCGCGGGCACCCGCAGGTGGCGCCCCACGTCCGAGTTTGCGCCCTCGCCCGCGCTCCAGGCGCAGTTCGGCAACCCAGCGCGTCTCCCAGGGTCGTTCGAGCGAGCGCGGAGCCCGCAATTTAATAAATAAGCGCGAGCGCCATCCGCTTCACCAGCCCGAGGTCCAGAGGAGCAGACACGCAGACCCGGGCCGGGGTCCCTCTTCCAGCCATGATGCAACCGGACAGTTCCCAAACGGGATTCTGGAACCGTAGCTCCTAAATCATCAAATTCTCAAGCGTTTTCTCTCGCCGTCCCAGCCGTCCCAGTCTTCTTTTTATTTTTGTTTAACCTTTTTTTTTTTTTTTTTGCCCCTTTCATTATGAAAGTGATCACGCCATTAAAGATAAAGACTTGGAGGGAATGTGGGAAAGAAAAGAAAGAATCTAAAAGAAGAGAAGCGACTGGTGCTTTTAAGGGTGCCTAATTTTCAAAAGAGACGTCTGGGAGGATTTTGCTCTGGGCGTTTGTGTGAGTCGGCCCTGGGCGTTGGAGTGTGCCGCGGGCGCGGGCGCGGAGCAGGTTCGGAGTCCTGGGGCGGCGGTAGCGCTCAGCTGTGCCCTCTCGGTCTGGCGGGCCTGCGTGGCCGAGGGTACCCACTAGGGAGCTGCGCTGCGGGCGCGCTGGGCGCGGAAGCGCGAGGGGCCCCAGGCAGCGGTGCGGGTGCGAAGCGCAGGGGTTGGAGGCGCGCTGCGCGAGGCGCGGGGCGCTGAGCCAGGAGAGGCGCGGGGCGCTGATCCGGCCAGACTCGGGGCTCGCGGTTCCGGGCTCCTCGCCTAAGCGGGCGCGCGGGGCGCGGGGCGTGGTGCACCCCTGAAGCTGCGCGGGCTGGCGCGGGAAAACGGCAGGGCGGGGCGGCGTGGTTATTGGCCACGAGCTGGGAGCAGGGTCGCGCTCCGTGTCCGCCTCCCGACAGCTCCCGCTGGCCTCATTTTCTTTAAGCAGAGCAACTTCGCGGACCGCGGAGCTCGCCCAGCATGGATGTTCCAGGTAACCACCCCGACCTGCCCTGCCTCCCCTCTGCGTGCAGGCGCCTTCTGCGTGGATTTTAACCAGGACTGTCGCTGGTCCAGGTCGAGGGTGGGGGCGGTGGCGAGGGAGAAGGGAAATCATGTAGGATCGGGGCTGCGGGCAGCGTGTGTTTATCAAGCACCAACTTCTCCGTTCTTAGAAAGAACACTGGAAGAGTGAATGGGAGCCTGTGGGCGGTGAGGGGGCGGCTTCTCTGCGCGTCTGTGGGCTGGTATTGAAATGGCCTGTCTGCTTTCCTGGGAGGAGCGGGGACCGGGCAAAAGTGCAGGCGGGCGCGTAAGTTCGCAGAAACCTGCGGGTGCTGCTGCCCAGCTGGGAAAGAGAAGCCCCGGGGTCTGGAAACCGGAGCTGCAGAATAAGCGGAGCGTGGGATTCCGTCGTTGGAATCCGTCCTTCGCCGGAGAGAGGAATCCCAGGGCTTTCTCCACGGGGCTCGCTAGTGGCTGCGGGGACGTTGGAAGTGGGTGTTGGTTTTACTGCGTGCGTGTGTGTGTGTGTGTGCGTGTGTGTGTCATTTCCCCCTCTTAATCTTATTCACCCTAAGGAGATTCCTGGGGTTTGTTCTTTGGGTGGAAAATAGATAAAATCTGTTACCAAAGGGACTTAAATGGACTTTCGATACCTCTCGAGGATGGCAAAATAGAGGATAGCAGGGAAACGGGAAAGAAAAGGGGCTCCGCGGTGCTGCTACGAGGAAACGCCGTGAGACGAAGGCGAGAAGGGAAGCCCCCGTGGGTTCTTCTCTGCCTGCGTCTCAGCCCCCTCCGCGCCAGTGAATGGGCGGGGTGGCGGTGACGCCTTCTGAGGGTCTCGGGCCCGTCTGAGCGACGAGGACCTGCAGAAGCGCGCCCTCCCACCTCCCTCGCCGCAGCCCCGCGCGCCGCTCGGAGCCTTCAGGGATGCGCTGCCCGCCGCGCCCCAGCGTTTCTCCGGACCTGTTGTGCCAGATCGGAAAGCGGGTTGGCTGCGCGCGGGACCAAGGGGGTGGCCTTCGGGGAGAGGCCCCGAGCCGCAGTTCCCCTTCTTCCCGGTGGCTCCATCTCCCGGTGTAAGGCTTTGGGTTCTGTGCCCTGACAGGTCCACGGGCGCCTTTCTTCTGAGAACGACCCTGGCCTTGACCGTCAGAGCGGGAGACCAAGGCCCGCGGAGGCTGCTCCGGGCCCCGCGCGCTCCTGCGCGCCCTCCTGCGGCGCAGCTCGGGCCCCCGGTGGCCTCCGCCCCCGCGCGCTGCCCCCCACCAGCCCAGATGCCGGCGCCGGGCCGGGGGCCACGCGGGCTGCGGCTGACCATGCCCGGGCGCCGCGGGGCGCTGCGTGGGCCAGGCGGCTGCGGATCCTGCCTGGGGGTGGCGCTGGCCCTGCTGCTGCTGCTGCTGCCCGCCTGCTGCCCCGTGCGGGCGCAGAACGACACGGAGCCCATCGTCCTGGAGGGCAAGTGCCTGGTGGTGTGCGACTCCAGCCCGTCGGCGGACGGCGCTGTCACCTCCTCCCTGGGCATCTCCGTGCGCTCCGGCAGCGCCAAGGTGGCCTTCTCCGCCACGCGGAGCACCAACCACGAACCGTCCGAGATGAGCAACCGCACCATGACCATCTATTTCGATCAGGTCAGCCGCCGGCCTGCGCACCCCCGCTGCCAGCCCAGCCCGGGGAGAGGGGCGGGGACCTGCGGGCGCGGGCTGGGGTTCAGGCTTCCAGGACGTGGAGCTACCAGGCTCTGTCCTCCCCTCTGCCCTACCATTCTTTCCTCCTGTTTCATAGAACGCACTCCTACTCTTTCCTCCTTCCACACTGTGGCTTTTTTTAAACTTTTAAATGATAGCTAACTTGGCACTTGGATGAGTGAGAGTCCCTTAAGGCTAAGCTTTCTAAGAGTTCTCTAAAACTAAATATTTGAAATATATTTCCCAAAAGGAAGCATTGCATGTTTTACTTTTCTCGGCGGGATGGGGAAAACTTGTGGTTGATGGTCTTCAGTCACCCAGGAGGCCACCTGAAGGATTGAACGCATTTAAAACTCTCCATGCTCAAGAAAGGAGTCTTCCCAAGTCTCTGCCAGCATTTGGAAAATACATTCCTATGGCTTATTTTTTAAAAGTTTAATTAGATCCCATTTGTCTTATTTTGCGAAATACATTGGGAAAGAGATGTTTATCTTTAAAAAAAAAAGTGAGGAAGAGCAGGAATGATTATATAAATACGAAACAAAATATTGTGATTATGTAAGTAAAATATATAGTAAATAAAATACATACAAATAAGCCAATGCAGTATATATAATGTATACATGAATAGTGTGTTGGCACAAATTTTTACAAAGAGCAGTGACTTATGTCATCTTAAGCCACTTAACTTATGCCATTTGGTTCAATGCAGAAGGTTCAGAGATATGATCAGGCCTTTCCAAACCCTTCTCTGGGTTATTGGTGCTCAGGGTTAGGGCTGTGACCTTTTTGTGTCTTACTCATCTGGTTTCTGTTTTTCAGAAAAAAAATTAAAAACATTATAGAAGTCTCCAAACTTTAGCTAATTAGCTAATCCTTTTACCAAAGAATTCTCCACAAAATGGAGCACCTGATCGTCACGGACAACCTACCAAAGCTTACTGTACATGTTTAATTGACTTTCCTTGGTCTGTCAAGCAGCTCTTAAACTTAATAACCATAAACCTACAGACACACATTCTTGATTCTATTTAAGCCAGTGTATTTATTTCTTAATCATTATTAAGCATCAAGTATTTGAGGGGTTTTTTTGTGGGGGGAGGCATGTGTCTTTTTCTTTAATTCATTTTCATTTACAAAAGGTAAAAGTATTTTGATTATGTCCAGATGGGACAACAATGGAATAGGCATTTGGAAATTAATACTCTATTAGTAAAGTTTTCTTTATGTGCTGTTATTGTTATATTATTATTATTCACATACCAATGTCTTGCAGAGTTTTCATAGCATTTTAATATCCACCATGGCATTTGTGTGTCAAGAAAGCCCTGTGATGTAGGGCAGGATAAGTAGTAGCAGGATTCTAATTTTATACATGAGCAAACTATGGCAGGGTGGGTTCAATGTTTCTCTGGCTCCCCAGGTAATGAGGAGCTGAGGTCTGCTTTTCAGGGTCTGGTTGGGTGTTCTTTTATCTACAGCAGGGACAAATTCAAACTGAATTTATCAGTTTCCAGAATTTAAAATTGAGGTGAAGGAGTTGAGGGGAAAGAAAGAAGCAGCTTCCCAGGCTTAAATGGAGAATGCTTTATTCTTTTCTAAAGCTTTGTAAGGAAGGCAGCGAGCATAGCCTTGTGAGACTGAGAATAGGCAACCAGAGGTGCTTGTCTTAACAATGGAGCCCAGAGTGTCTGTCTCAGTCCTGCCCTTGAGTGGAGCTGAAGTGGTGCTCACAGCTGGGTTGAAGAAGCTGGAACAGGCATATTTCATAAGTCATTTCAGTGGTCGTCATTGGCAGCATTTCACATTGCATTGGGAATTGCATGTTAGTCGTCTATTATGAGCCTGTAAGAAATCACAGCAAAGGTATTCCGGTTGAAGTTTATATTCTCATTAGATGACAAGGTCCTAAATCCAAGGATGATGTTGTTGCTGGCTGTTTGTTTTAAAAGGCTGGCCATCTTATTACGATAAAGGAGTTGTCCGTTTATGGATGAGGAGGATGGAGAAAGCATCCAGACAGTGGTCAGTCTGTGTTGAACATGTGAAAGAAACTGGGTCATCATGGGGGTCCTGCCACTCTTGAAATTCTGCTAATGAAACACTCCCGCCGCTTTATCTGAGGAAAGCCATCTGCAGGGTCATGCAATCTCATTCCAGGTGGCTAATTTTGTCATTGTTTTGCATGTTGTAGAGTTCCCATTTGCTCAAGCTAAGGATGTCCAAGCTGCCGATGATTCTCTATTTTCAGGACACCGGAGCTCAGGCAAGGGAGCAGCACTTTGCTCAGGGGAAAGTAAGGAAAAACAGGAGTAGCAAATGTTTTTCTACAAAGGACTTTCATTCAACACCCATCATTGAGCACCTACTGTGTGCATCCAGAGTGTGCCAGGCACTGGGAAACAGTGGAGTCCCAAACCTCACAGAGCCCTTTGTCTCCAGGAGCCCATGAAGTTAGGCCCCAAGCTTGAACTTACAGAAGTGGTCTCCTTTACTTGGACTCTTGCTCCAAAGCCCTTTCTCTCCCCACTCAGAATGGAACTCTCTTTTTGACAAACACGGCATCTTGTTGATGTCCCCATAATCCCACAGACCTCCCTGGACTCAACTGATGATTTGTCCAACAAGCTTACCATCTTCAATTCCTTTCTCTCTGCCCTGCCCCTTAACTTAGGAAATTCACAGCCAGTTTTTGAATGCATAAATAAAATAAACTTTAAAAATCTTGGTTAGTTAAAATTAATAAAATAGCTTTGAGATTACTTCCTGCTATAGGATATTTTAACTTCAGCACGGCCTCCTTCCTGTCAGAACGCTGAGGATGCTGAATTGGTGTTCCCAGCCGCTGATGAAGGAGGCAGTGCTGCTGGTTATCCAAGGATGATGAAAACATATACTGAGGAGGGGCTTGCTATTTTGTGCTGTGTTCCCTCTTCTTTTTCAGGTATTAGTAAATATTGGCAACCACTTTGATCTTGCCTCCAGTATATTTGTAGCACCGAGAAAAGGGATTTATAGCTTCAGTTTCCACGTGGTCAAAGTGTATAACAGACAAACCATCCAGGTGGGTAGATTTGAAACTGGATCCTTTCAGGTTTGGGTTTATAGCTCCCCATTACTAAAGGCCCTTTCACCAGGTCTGTGACGCTGAGGGAACCAGGGTGCTGGGCTCTCCAGGGGAGATGTGGCTCTGAACCAGATGGGGATGCTCATTGTCAGGCCCCTTGGTGTGTGTTCTAGGGGAGGGATGGGAGTGGGAGTGGGGATATTTGCAGAGCAGAGAACAGTGTGTGGAAGTTGGGTCCTTTATGGTCTTTTGAGCTCTACTCTCTGCATTTTAGGTCAGTTTAATGCAGAACGGCTACCCAGTGATCTCCGCCTTTGCAGGAGACCAGGATGTCACCAGAGAAGCTGCTAGCAATGGTGTGCTGCTGCTCATGGAAAGGGAAGACAAAGTGCATCTCAAACTCGAGAGAGGCAACCTCATGGGGGGCTGGAAATACTCCACATTCTCGGGCTTCTTGGTGTTTCCTCTATAAACACAGAGGCCCATGGATGGTAGGGAAATGGCAATCTGGACCCAGGAATCCGCCCTTTAAAACACCCCAAACTTGCTGGAATTGGACATCTTGTTTCCAACCTCCATCAGACTGTTGCAGTAGAAGAATGATTTACTTGGAAACCTCCAGTACTTTTTGCTTTTTTTTTTTTTTTTTTTTTTTTGGAATATTGACAATTCCTCGGGAACCTGGCTTCTAATTAGTTTTAGATGACAAGGTCTTAAGGAGAAATGAAATGATCAATTTGAGCAATTTGTACCTGTGATTGTAAAGTCAATATCGGATTTTATTGTTGGGACCATGGGCCTCTTTTGTTTGTATGTTATATTGTTGTCCCAATGGAAGGAGAGCTCCTGACTCCAGGATGGGCTGCAGGTTGCAGTCAGGGCTCGAAGCAGGAGCCCAGCAGAAAACCACCCGCTGGACAGTCCTTGACATGTGTTCTGTGTGTGTCTGTATAGCCTTAAGAAAAAGAATGGCTTCACTTTCATTTTGTATTCTTCCCCCCACTGTGTGGATGGGAGGACTTGGGAGGGGGATGGGGACATTGTGAACCTGTCAAGAAGTGCTTTATCCAGAGAAGCAAATTTTGCACGATTGGACTGTAACGTTTGTTTTGTATTGTTTGTGCTTTTTCTTTAAAAGCTTTACTTTCCTTTCCACACTCAGCTCTCCTGCCTCAACCTCACTTTTACTTTTCTCGCTGTGGTTGGGGAGAGAAAATATATGTTGAATTCCTGGATAAGACCAAACAAAACAAAACATTAAAATAACTGTATGTTTTCTTTTTTTAGATGAGACCAAACTAAACAAAAAGTATCTGTTTATCAAAGTAAAAATAACACAATGGACAATTCTGCTTATTCTCTCAAAGAGATTCTAAGATGCACCTTTAGAACTATTAATAGCAACCTGGATTTTTTTTTAAATTTATACTTCAGAATCCTTTAACCTGGTGTTCCTGGGTGGTCCTGAATCATATAAGTTGGGAGTGGAAGCTGTAAAGACCAAATCCCCTACACATACTGTTTCTTTGCCACGTGTGATGTGACTTCTCAGCGGGTGTTTTAATTTATTTGGATCCACCTCTGAGTGAGCGCACCATGATCAGGTGCTGCAAAGCCAACAGGACCAGCTCCTCTTCCTCCGGATCCTCTTTTGATCTGCCCAGGAAAAGGATGCATTGACACTCTCCTGCGTGCACCTGGCCAGAAGCTACCTGGAAGTTACTGTGGTTAAGATATTGGTGGAGGCACCCCAGGAGCACTGATACAGATCCTTCTTGTTTTGGCGTCTTGTACAACAACATTATTAAGACACAGCTGAGAGTTGATGGGTGTGTAATTCATATGCCAAGGAAATGTCAGTCATCCCAAAGCAATCAAAGAGGAGACCTCAAACCGGATGTTAATTTGTTCTTTGTGTAACAATGTAACCAAAATATTGATGATAAAAAGTCATAATTTAAGATTCAGAATAAATGGGTTTGATGTCTAGCTTGCTCTTATCCTCCACTTCCTCTCCGAATTCACAAAATATGTGGAAGTAAAGGCTGACTGTCAAGGACTTGGGGAAGATAAATCTATACAGTGCCTCTGTAAAAAAAATGTACTCTCAAACACACATGCCAGTATGTGCAGACCTGGCTGTGGGTCTGGATGGTTATCATACACTTAGGTACATTTCAGTTTATACATATGTATTTTTCGAAAAGGCAGATCTTGCGGGAGATAGGTGAAAAAGACAGCTTAAGAAGGTTTTAGGCACAGGCAGTCTGTTTTTATCACATGTCATCTTTGATACAAGTTCCAAGCCAGTATTTTCCTCAGCAAATGCTGATATAAAAGAAACGAACACTTTAAGAGCGTAGTTTTTTCTAAAAATGTGTGTGAGGATGGAGAGGCACTGGATTCCATTTTTGAAGAAGAAATTCAGTGGGGATTATACAAATGACAACATGTATAGTTTGAAGCAGGGTCTAAGTTTTACTGTCCTCAGATGAGGAGCACAATGGGATGCAGAATTTTATTTGAATTAAAACGCTGTTGCATTTTGTGAGGGAAAAAAATCAATAAAATAGCATTAGGGGTATCTTGGCTCTGTGATGAGCAGACATACTTCTAAATAAGAACATTATTTATTAAGGCTGATAACATAAATAGAAGGATGCTGGAACATGGCTTACGGCTCTTGGTTACTTTTGTCCTCTTTGCCTCATTTCCTTAAACTTATGTTCAATTTCAAACAAACAGAAAACCTCGTTAGGGGACAATATAATATTTCACAGATTTAAACGTATATGAGTACTTGTTATTTTTGTCACTTAAACATATATAACACATGTGTGTTTGTATTTATACCTTTATTACGTACAGGTTGTTATTGGGCTATCCTGTCTAATAAATAAGCTATTAAGTGGACCAATCTAAACAAGAGTATATTTCAGGAGTTTGTTTTGTGTTAGAAAAAAACTTGTTACCCTGATTATTCTATTTTAGTTTTTTTCTCCTCCTCCTCCTCCTCCTCCTCTTCCTCCTTCTTCTTCTTTTTTTTTCCCCCTTGAGATAGATACCAAAACCTGCCTCAGGGAGAAGCCATGCTGCTAGTGTCTCTGAGATGGTTTCCCATCCCCTGCAGCATCTGCCAAGGTTCTGTTTGGCTGAGGATTTATGAGGCATCTGAAGCCCCTGTGTTTTGTCTTCAAAAATGTATAGGTTAGATCAAAATGCAAAATATGCATTATATATATATATATATATATATATATATATATATATATAAATGCCTTTTAGGTTTTGGGGTACATGTGAAGAACCTGGAAACCATCATTTTCAGCAAACTGACACAAGACCAGAAAAACACCGCAGGTTCTCACTCATAGGCGGGTGTTGAATAATGAGAACACATGGACACAGGGAGGGGAAAATATGTATTTTTTAATTGGAAAAAAAGAGACACCTTTGTAACATCTGAAGGGCCATCTGAGCCCTGTCTCTGAGCTTCGGTTTTCTCATCGGGGTGAGGGCAGTATTCATGCAAGCCTCCCCACCTCACAGGGCAGTTGTGAGGACCACACAGAAGTGCTGTGAAAGCTGAAAAGCACTAGGATAACATGGGGTGTTATCATGGCAGGGAGGGTGTTTCTGCACAAGCAGATTTTTCAACATGCAATTTATGAAAAACACTATGACTGACAGAAGGACAATTTTATGAAAGTAAATATCCATATTTCTCAATAGACTATTAAAACTGTAGCACTAGGTTGGAATTTTGTCTCATTTGATTGTAGGGATGTTAATAATATCCAAATCTATACATTGTAATATTAAATTAATTCTCAATTATGTTCTTTGGCTCTCCTGTGTGTGTGGTTCAAGTTCACTTCTCTGTAGCATGAAATGTCAATATTTTCTAAAAAATATACAACTGTAGCATTTTTAACACAAAAAAGGAGGTAGTAATATTATGGCATCATAACAGTAAATTGCTCTGGCTGATAAATATTAGCCCTACTAAATTGTAAATGCTTGTAAAGCAACACAATTTTTTAAGTTAAAATATATTCTAATTTAAATCACAACCTTGATGCGTCAACTCTAGGTCTAGGTAAACTATATTTACCGTCTGTAATTTCTGAGCCTTTATTGCATCCTAATATTTTTTATTTATGTGTTCATGTATATGTGAAATTATCCACATTTAAGTGTTTGCTTACAATAGCTGCTCAGAGTAAAGGTGATACTATTTATTGAATATTAGCATGAAAACTCAAGGAGCCCTGTAGAGACTACAAAGATTTACCTGTTAAAAAATATTTTAAAGCTAAATCTAATTATATTAAGCATCAGAAGAATTAGGAAATATATATATAAAGTAAAAAAAATTGTTGAATCTTTAACTTTATTTGTAGTATTTTCTTACGATCAAGAAATTACAATGGTCACATACTTAGTAACTATTACATAAATAGTGTTTGCTTGTAAATACATGAATGTATCCCTCTGAATTTTTAGCATAAAAATACAAAATAAAATACAGGAGGTGGCCACATACTCCTGGAATCCAGAAACATGTGAGAGGAAAATTTGATACATCATTTTATACAAGCAAAACTAAAGCACTGATTGCTCCAGTATAGTTTAGGTGTTGCAAAAGAAGCAAATAATGTTCTGTCAATTTGTAGAACCATAATTTTGCAATCTTTTATAAGGAAAAATGTTGCAATGAGATGTTTGTATGAATAAAGTAGTGCATATTTGTTTATATTTAGATGACATAAGAAGTATATAATAATCTAATGCACAGGTACACATGAATGAAAGACTCTTTTACATTATATTTAAGATGGGGAATTCACAGAAGCCACTTAAAGTGAGCCCTTCTAAAGGCTTCATTGAGCACTCTGTTGAAACACTTGTAAAACATGTATAAAGATTAACTGTAGAACTATGAGGAGTTTTGCCCTTCTGCCTTGCTTATGTGGAAATTTATTTGCCATTGGGATTCTATTGCTAAAGCTGGCACTTTGCCACTAAAATGGGATATTACAAATATATTTTTAAATTTAAGGGTCAAAGCCTGTTAATTCTCATGGGACTCCTAAAATTATTTTTCCTGACATTTAAAGAGCAAGCACACCAAATATACTGAAGTATGTTCAAATACAAATTTTGCTTTGGTTTTATCATTTTACTTTTTTGTGTTCCGTATCTTTATTTTTTTTTCTATAATACACTATGAAGAAGTTAGCTGACGATGGCCACAATTATTAGTCAGATGTGTTTGTGTAGTTGCCCCATATCATAAAACTTATTTTTGCAGAGAGAATTTACCAAAAGGCATATTTACTGGCTTTGCAAATGGATGGCTACAATCTTTTAAAGATATTTTAACCGTCTGCTATGTTATATAGCTATCCATGATGTGATTGGAGATGCAGTCCTCAAATCCTCAGTCCCCAAAATAAAACAGCACATCAAAAATCCTTTAAAAGATCCAATGAATATAAACTTTAAAAAATGGGCATGTATGTAAGTCTGTATAATAGCATTGTGCCAAAACATGAATCTTAAGTAAATGAGCTTTCCTTGCATTCCCAGACCCAGTAGGGCAACTTGAAATTTGCAAGGGCAAAAACCACATGATTTTGCCTCCTACAGATAATAGGAGTTCTGTTTTATCATCCTAAGTGGGTTTTGCTCTGGATTTCCATCACCAGAATTGCTCAAGTGTCTATAGCATCATAAATCATCATCTTCATCAGCTCGCCCACATACACTCACTGTGTAGTGTAAATGAGCTACTTGACAACTTAATTTGGAAAAGAAATCTTCCTTCCCTCTTCTTAATGCCTACAGCAGGACTCCCCAGGGTTAGAATGCAGCTTTGCATGGGGGCTATCCTAACAAAATGGAAGCTACTAATTAATGAGCCACTACCAGTCTTGCAACCTGACTAGTAATGAATGTAACTTCTAATATTGTTCCCCTGCTTTCTTCGGGAATGCTGACTTCTTTTGAATTCATATCAGGTTGCAATAAACACTGGGTTGGAGAAGAATGTTGGCAATACTCTGGAATGTGAAACTCCTGAGTATTTTGCTGAAGTCTGTTCGATCTAACTTTATTTACTTAAAAATACTTATATTAAACTCTTATGTCTTTAAAGTCCTCTAGGATATAAGGCATTTTCTTCACTTTACACCAAAAAGAAACATTTATAGTGATTCTCAGTGCAGCATTATTGTGGAACTGACACAATGAAAATATTATCATAGGAAAAAGAATATCTAAAAACAGCCAAATTAATAGAGTAAGAATTGGCAAATTTTTTCTTATTACTAAAATCATTTGTGATGTTTTTACATGGATCTTAAAGATGCCCTGCACTCCTAAAAATATATCATTCTATGTAACATTTATCTTTGATTGCTAATTTTCTAATTCTATAACTACTGGATCATGAATAATATACTTTCAGAGAGGAGATTATCACTGAAAAACAAATTTAGGACATGAAAATGTGATACTGTCTTCTTTTCTAATTACCAAGCACGATGTCAGGATGTCATAGCAGAGTTTTTGTTCTGAAATTGTAAAGTGTCAGTGGAAGGAGCAATTATAGGACTTATAAAAATGATCTTTTGGGAACAGGGTGTATATATTTTCTTTTCATTTCACAACATTTATGTATAGCAGCCTAGGGGCCAGACTGTGTGCTTAAGGGTGGTGATAGAAAAATAAAGATACCCTCGGTGTGCAACAAGGGCTCATAATCCTTCTTAAAAAGAACATTCAGAATAATCCTGGAGGATACTCAGCTAAACTGATGGTGAGGGGGTGGGCTGGGGTGGGTGGGATGGAAATGTAAATGCGTATTTACTGAAGTGAATGATGTAATTTCATATTTTACATATGAGGAGGAGAATGTTATTTTGACGTTGACATTGAATTCTGAACATCATTTGTTATCCCGACTGAAAGGGACCCCCATTTTGAATATGGCCACAGATCTAGCAAACCAATTGCAAACTAGGGCTTGTGAACCAACCTTGGAAGGATTGAAGTGGACAGGGACAGACACAGAGAATTTCCATCATTTTAAAATATGAAGGATAAACTATAGTAGCCATTTTTGCAGCTTATTTTTCACGGACTTCTATGTAGTGAATTATTTGGGAAGACAGAAGGCATGCTAGAATTAGTCAAATCCTTAGAAGATAGTCATGTAGCAATATACAAATGAGGCAAGATTTGAAGTCTATCTTAAACAGAAGTGAATGGGGGACCATTTTTAGTACACTGACTTTTTTTTTTTTTGCAAGATATTAACTTACTGAATAAAGACATAAGAAGAAACAAAAGATAAATGTGAGACCAAATGGCATTGGAAGGAAGTCTGAATTCTATACGTTCTATACAACATTTATGTGTAGCAGTCTAGGGTACAGACACTCGGAACCAGGCACACACGTGTGTGTGTGTTTGAATATAAACAAAAATTTACCATCAGAATGTACCCAGTACGAAAATGCCTCTCATGTCCCTGAAGCTGCACCGTTCCTAAAACTTGCCTTCAGCAAATAAGGAGATGATAGGCCTAAGGGCCTTTACCCATTACATATTTCTACTAACTTTTTATCTCAATTATTTGGTCCATGCTTCACATTTTATTTCTCGTATTCAATCTTAGGAGTTTATTTCACCAGAAGGTAGAAATTACATCTGGTCTCCCTGACAGACAGAGATTGAGAACTGTTGAGAATAATTAGGCCATCTGGTGCTATAAATCCAATGGAAAGTTATGATCAGTGGATCATGGCCTAATCTGCTCTTCATCCACTGCATCTGAATTATCTTGGCACAAAAGAATGACAAGGGGCTGGAGTTTTAAAGGAAATCGCCACATCTCCCCAGTCATTAGCAGGCAAAAGGCATGCATGCATCAGACTGTGATAATTAGGGAAGACTTATTCTCCCCTAAGGCCTATTACTTTTTGATACTTATTTTTTAATGTTTCAAAATGTACTGCACCAAATAGTAAATATTGTATAGTTTTTACTTGTGATTCTTAATAATTCCTGGGTATGTTCATTAGAATAAATTTTTTACTAAAATAAACTTTTCTTTTTATCTTAATGGAGAATTGAAATAAACCTAAATTTGTTTGGTTATATTTTTTCCAAAATTGCAGAAATTTTTGTTTCAGGAAAAAACTCCCCAATAGATGGTGCTGGTGCTGTGATTTAAACCACTGCATCATTAGTATGCAAAAAAGCTCCAGAGAGAGGCCTCCGGGAATTCCCTTACATCAAGTTATAGAAAGACAAGAATGTGGCTTTATTTTTGCTAAATGCAAATTGACATAATTGTATAATTGGAAAACTTCAGAAACATTTCATGATGTTTTGAGGTCAAGAAATGACACCTCATTTCATTGTTCATATCTCAAATATCTTTGAAACATAAATGCAAACAAAATTGAGTGCTGCAAAAGATGAGCTGAGAGGCCTTCCAAGTTTTTTCCTGCATATCGCTTCAAGGGTCTATTAGTGAAAGCTATAATGTGAAGGTTATAGTACAAAGTATAACAGATTCTTGCTTCATCTTGACGAGAAAAAATTGCAGATGCAAGAAGCATTTTGGCAGAATGACGCTCGCACTAATGTTGACAGTGAACACGTAACATAGCTAGGCGTGATACTGAGTGCTGAAGAATTACCTTTCCATTTAATCATTATGACAACCATAGAAAGGACATACTATCATTGTTACCATTTTATAGATGATGAATGTAATGCTTAAAACAATTACATGATATGGTCACAGTCTCAGAGTAAATAAATTACAAAGGTGGGATTTTAATCTTGAACTTTCTAACTTCAGAACCTATTCTTTAAACTACTGTGTTATATTACATGTCTGATACGAGAGATACAGTGAGAAAAAACAATTTTCTCTAGTAAATAATCTACATATTCTCATTATTCATAAATGGTTCTATCACAGTTATTTCAATACAACACATTGTTTAAAAAAGGACAATTTAGATTTGTATGCTGCAAACACAAAATCTGCTCCGTTGTAATTATAAGGGAAATGTTGCAATAGTTGATATAAATTTACTAAACTGCTTATATTAGAAACACCAAAGCTTGGGCCCTCATGTTTAGTCATCATACCCATGCAGAAAATGATAATGGAAATATTTTGTCCTCTGTTTCTCTTGCCAGCAAAGATAAACTCAAAAATGTAAATACAAATAGTTCCTTTTTCCAACTATAATATGTATTTTGTAAAGGCCAGAAATCCCTCACTGTTTAAAATTCTGAAGTTTGGCCTAAGAAGTCAAGAGCAAGAAGCAAATTCACTATCTTTGAATTGAACAATTTGCCTCTTTAAAGCTGGTCCTGAAGCTTTAAGCTTAACCTTAACCTCTGGTTTGAGAATCATCTTTCAGAATCAGGAGTCAGGAAATTCCTTCACAGATTAGATGCCTTCCCCGAAAACATAACTATTTCAGCAAAATCAAAACTAATTACATAAAATAATTATAAATTGTATAGATGATTATCAGCATTTGGTTGTATTAAACCTTTTTATTGCATTCTTAGAGGAAAATACATTTTTCAGTTTAGGTAGTAAATGTAAAAACAAAATATGTCTAAAAATGCTTCTCTGAGAATATTTTTTCTTTTCTTTTCTTTTCTTTTTTTTTTTTTTTTTTTTTTTTTGATACAGAGTCTTTTTCACCCAGGCTGGAGTGCAATAGTGCCATTTTGGCTCGCTGCAACCTTTGCCTCCAGGGTTGTAGCAATTCTCCTGCCTCAGCCTCTGAAGTAGCTGGGATTACAGACACGTGCCATCATGCCTGGCTAACTTTTTGTATTTTTAGTAGAGATGGGGTTTTGCCATGTTGGCCAGACTTATCTTGAACTCCTGACCTCAGATGATCTGCCCGCTTTGGCCTCCCAAAGTGCTGGGATTACAGGCGTGAGTCACTGCGCCTGATTGAGGATATATTTTTTTCTTTTTTATTGCCTTTAATTACATTTTTTTTGCAGCCCACATGTTAGCTTAGAGACTGGAAATGGATTACATTTAAAATTATTACCTCTGAATTTGTTACCAAACCTTTTAATCTAATATACATTTTCATAATATTTTAAACAAAGACTAAAAGTCCTCATTTTTTAACTTGCACATGAAGGTACACATGAATGGGATGGCAGATAGATAGACTTTTAGATACTTTCAATATATGGTGGCTTGAACATGACAAAGACTTTCTCCTTGAGCTGTTAGACAGGCTCTCCTGACCCCTCTTTTTATGAGACCTTGTCCTAGAGGCTGCCCAGCTGAGTCGTAGCAAAACTCTTGTTAAGTCACTCCAACATTTAAGGAGAGATGAGTCCAATTCCTGATCCAATCCAGTATTCCAAATTGCCATCCTTAGAAGCATAGTAAGAAGGATTTTGATTTTAAGATTCTGAATGTACTCTCAAGAATGGGTTGGAATCCCAGGCTCTGAGCAAGAATATTCCTGGATGAAAATTTTCTTGTGTTTTTTTTTTTTTTTTTGGTGGTTGTTTTTTGTTTCATTTTTTGAGTAAGGACTTGACATTTGATCTGAAACTTCTGGCTCTTTTGTGAGGCTGTGATATGGTTTGGCTGTATCCTCGCTTAAATCTCACCTTGAATTGTAGCTCCCATAATTTTCACATGCAATGGGAGGAACCCTGTGGGAAGTAATTGAATCTTCAGGGCAGGTTTTTCCCATGCTGTTCTCATGATAGTGAATAAGTCTCAGGGATCTGATGGTTTTCTTGCTGAATGTGCTTTCTTGCTTGCTGCCATGTAAGGTATGCCTTTCCTCCTCGTTTGCCTAGCTATGTGGAACTGTGAGTCCATTAAATCTCTTTTTCTTAGTCTTGGGTATTTCTTTATAGCAGTGTAAAAACAGACTAATACATGCCACTATTTTAGAAGCTGGGCAAGAGTCTCAAGTTTTTCTGTTCTTAAGACATAAAAGGCTTGGTTAGGGTCCTAGGCTTCTTTGTTTGTGAGGTACCACTAGTTAAGAACATGGGAGCTTCTCAGTGGACTAGACCCTTCTGCTCCCCATCCCTGCCCCAAAATCCTTCTGAAATCCCCAGTGACATGCTCTACACCAAGATGCTGACTCTGACCTATTCCTTTCTGATTGGCATGGCTTTACTAAGGGTATTTTGGAACTTCATTGGCTTCTTTAGGAAATTTGAGATGCTTTCTAACAGGCTCCTCTCCCTTACCAGTGCCTAGGCTCCTCCCTCCTCTTACCAGCGTAGGTCACCTTGAATCCTTTGATTTGTCCCCATCCCAACCTCAACTAACCTGCTCCATTCCTCCACCCACTCTTGCAAGGCTTTTCCACCCCACTCCAGCCCCTCAACTCCTGACTATCTCTTGAACTTCAGGCCCCTGCCTCACTTTTAGGATCCTCAAAGATCTCATGGACCACCAAAGCCACTACATATTAGTGCAAAAATAAATCTTAAAGTATTGTATTAGTCAGTTCTCACGCTGATAATAAGGACATACCTCAGACTGGGTAACTTTTAAAGGAAAAATATTTAATCGACTTACAGTTCCACATATCTGGGGAGGTCTCACAATCGTGGTGGAAGGCGAAAGAGGAACAAAGTCACATCTTACATGGCCACTGGGAAGAGAGCATGAGCAGGGGAACTCCTCTTTATAAAATCATCAGACCTTGTGAGAGTTATTCACTATCATGAGAATAGCATCAGAAAGACCCATGCCCATGATTCAGTTATCTCCCACTGGGTCCCTCCCATGACACATGGGAATTATGGGAGCTACAATTCGAGATTCGGGTAAGGACACAGCCAAACCATGTCAAGTTTTTTTTTCATAACTGTTGATGAAAGTCATTAGCTCTCATGGGTACACAAAGACATACAGAGTGGTATAATGGACATTGGAGACTCAGATGCAGAGAGGGTGGGAGGGAAATGAAGGATGAAAAATTTCCCATCGGGTACAGTGTACATTCTTGGGGTAATGAGTACATTAAAAGTCCAGATTGCACCACTATGCAATTAATCCATGTAACCAAAAACCACTTGCACCCCCCCAAGCTATTGAAATAATAAAAAATTATTTAAAAAATCATTAGCTCTCATATTGAACAAGTAACCTTAACACATTTCTTCTACCAGAAACACAATACAAAGTGAAGCAAAGAGAGAACCAATTATTTTATATAAACTGGTGAATTTTGTATTATTATATTTGCCTGACTCCTAGCTAGAATTTTAAAATGAAAGGCAAAGAGTATCTTTATGCATCTGTCTGTATGTTTATGTGTATATGTAAATTACATGTAGATATACATATATATGATATCTTTCTGCATCTGGATAGTATTAGCAAATAAATTCATAAAGTCCTGTAAGAAGCTCTATTTAAATTCGTTTAAATAAATTTATTTATTTAAATAATTATACATATTCTGAAACTCTCAGAAATATAGTAACTAAACCAAATGTTTTTCCATTTCATATAATTTGAGTTAATCCTTGATAAATAAGACTTAGTTTGGTATTACCGGTTAAATAAAAATTAATGTGTCTTCTGAATTATCAATAATTAAGTAAAATATGACCATACATTTCTATTCTGCTTTATCTGTCAAATAAAGTAATATTTATGACATGTTTAAGAATATAAAAATTATAAATTCAACCTAAGAACCTAAGAACAAATGTATAAAGAGGCGGTAAAAACGAATCACTTCATTCATATCAACTATAGCAGTGAAACAAGAAACCCATATATATAACATTTTATAAATTTTTTTCCTGATACTTGCCTAATATCCATGTGTTGTAGAAAACAATTGACAGGAAAACAATATGAGGTAATAGCTGGCTTAGTTTAATGCCATCATATGTCTGCCTAAAAGTAGTTTCCAAAATCTCTTTTGGTAACTTTCAGCCATAGAGTTATGAAAGTTAAGTAATGAATATTTACTAATAAGCAGGATAAATTCCTGAAGCATTAATTATTAAGCCTATACTTAAGTGTGTATGATTTTACTTCCTTATTTTTTTGTGGTAAAGAGAGATTAAATATATTTGGTTCTGTAAATAAGCATGTTTTTATGCTGCCCTGAAAATTGTACTATGCAGAGGCATACACCTAGAAAAATTAGGAGATAGTATAGTCATAAAGTTTACTAGTCAGCTATAGAATTTTTCTATGTAAAAGACAATTCACAATTGTCTATTTCCTTATATTCTTTGTAAGAAAAAGAAAAAAATTACAAATGGTAAACATGCTAATCAAGATATGAAACAAAACTAGTAAAAATATAGAGATGGAAAACAACACGATATGCAACATATTCAAGAATGTAAGGTGTGTTTTTGCTAAGGGAAAAAGAGAGTAATTTTGTTCTAGGTAAAAAAAAAATGAAAAATACAGGGAAAGAAACTTAATGGATATATAAAGTTACAGAAAGTTTACAGAAAAGGAATCTTGGAAAAGGAATCTTACCTTATGGCTAAGGTTGGATGAATTTATTCATAAAGTTTGTTTACTTTCTTTTTTAAGGTTTACTATAACAATATATAAATAGAAAACTAGAATTCAGTTTTCTTTGTTAAAATGACAAAGTTTTCTCAAATTATTTGCCTGTTCTTAATAGGAGATTGTAAAAGATTATTTCTTTATTTTTAAAGTAGTCTGCCTGAGCAACAAAGATTCTATTTCTTATCAGAATAATTTCCTGTGCTTTATATTGGCTTCATCGTGTTCTTGATTATTTAAGATAACTGAGACTCTTCAGTTGTAAAAAGGATGAAAGTTAAATTTTTTATGATTATTTTCCTCCTATATTTCCTTTTGATTTTTTAAATGGTCACTTTGGTTGAATAGGTAGCTAATATTGTTTCACAATGAACTAAGATTCCATTTCATCAAATGTGTCAACTTTTAATATTATTAATATTTTTCCTTCCCCAAATCAAATCCCAAATGAAATATTCTTGATGAACTGACTTTGAGATTCCTCTGAAGGAGACTGGAAAATCTCAAAGGATTAGTCCTTTTTAACACCCTTTAACAAAGGTTGAGGCCTTTGTTAAAAGTTTAACAATCCTTTAACAACGTAAACAAAGTTTTACCATCATTTGTTAAAGGATGTTAAAAAATAGGTTTATTTGATATATTCAATTGCATGCAAAGGATTGCCAAGTAAGAAGAGATGCTTAATCTTCCTATATTTGTTTCCATAAGTATTATTAGCATAAAATTTCAAAACTTGTATGAAATTCATAGAAATCTTTCAATAACCTGACTGTCCATGCTATTTCTGGTTATAATGTTATTGTCATAATTCCAGATAATATTCTAAAATATTGCATGTCACAGAAATAACCACATTTCCTTGTCAAATGAATTATCATCAGGTCTTTCACCATGGCCATTTACAGTTTCATTTTTTTAAATCACAGATAGTTTTGTTTTAATCTGATTATTCTGCACAAGCATTTGCGGTCAGCTACAGGCCAGAGTCCTTATTTTCAACAAAATGGACTGTCTCTAAGAGACTTCGAAAGCTCTTATAGGTACTTGTGGGTTCAGGCTGTGGATGGTAGTCTTTAAATTATTTTGAGACCATCCAACTCGACTGAATGAAGATTTTCAGAACTCCAGTGGAGAAGCTGATGGATTTGTAAAACCTCTAACTAAGGTCAAGTACAATAATAATTAATTACATGGGACTGAATGAACTGATAAAAAATGATTATAATTTTTATGATTTTTGTTTGGAACACTGTTGGTTCTTCAAGTTCTGTTTTCTGGATATGACAACTCCTTTTCCTTCTGTCTTAAACTGTTACTCATAAAAAATGTAGTATAAATAGAATAAAAACATCTTTCTTTCTCTTCCTCACTAATCCTCCTAGGAAACCTGGAATAGTAACATGATTAATGTTTTGCCTTCCCAAAGGAAAAATTTGGTGGCTCTTATTGAGTGTTCTCTTTTTCAAGGCAATATAAATATTTATGTACTTCAGTAGGAGTCTGTCTTCCTCATAGCAGGTCATAATTGGACAAATTGGTTGCATAACAAAGGCTTTTACTGGAAAGTCATATTTGAGAATGATGTGCATGAAATAAGATCTGATCAGACAGTTTTAAGAAACTAAGATTGACTTTTTGGAGTCAATGCTTGTAAAACTCTTGGAAAAACAAGCCTGGCCCTGGCTTACTGGGTTTCCAGCTTTAGAAGTGAGTGAGGAAAATCTCTTTCTGGGAGATTCTGGAAAAAAGGATATTTTGGGTACCTCAAGAAGAGAAATTCACTCACATCTACAGGTCATGTCTGCCGGTAGGTTTTTGGCTTTTTTCCTAGCTCAACAGGCTTCTTCTTCTTCTTTTTTTTTTTTAACTATTAGATGAATTTATTTAATTATTACCTTTAGCGTAAGTAATTTTCTTTTTTTTTAACTTTAGGTTCTGGGTTACATGTGCAGGTCATGCACAGTTGTTGCATAGGTGCATACTATATCCTGCATTTCTCCCCATGTTATCCCTCCTCACCCTTCCTACCCCCCGCTGTCCCTCCCCTACCCCCCCAACTGCCCTCAGTGTGTGATGCTCCTCTCCCTGAGTCCACATGTTCTCATTGTTCAACACCTGCCTATGAGTGAGAACATGCAGTATTTGGTTTTCTGTTCTTGTGTCAGTTTGCTGAGAATGATGGTTTCCAGATTTATCCAAGTCCCTACAAAGGACACAAACTCATTGTATTTTTTTATGGCTGTATAGTATTCCATGGTGTATATGTTACACATTTTCTTTGTCCAGTCTATCATTGATGGGCATTTGGGTTGGTTCCAGGTCTTTGCTATTGTGAACAGGGCTGCAATGAACATATGTGTACATGTGTC
>CAUYLG010012196.1:0-38511 GCA_963573385.1 Cacajao melanocephalus | reverse complement strand
TATTCCTTCCTGTCTCCATTGTTAAGCACAATTATTGGCATAAAAGAGGTTTTTAATACTCATTTTTAGACTGCATTCTAGCCTGGGCAATAGAACAAGAATCCCGTTCTCTCTCCCTCTTTCTCTTCCTCTTTCTTTCTTTCTTACATTCTTTTTTTTCTTTCTTTCACTCTCACTTTCTTTCCTCTCTTTTTCTTTCTTTCAGAAATAATAAAAAAAAATCTTAAAAAAAAAAGTGGGCAAACGGCATGAACAGACACTTTTCAAAAGAAGACATACATGTGGCCAAAAAGCGTATGAAAAAAGCTCAACATTACTGATCATTAGAGAAATGGAAATCCAAACCACAATGAGATACCATCTCACACTAGTCAGAATGGTTGTTATTAAAAAGTCAAAATATTATAGGTGCTGGTGAAGTTTCAGAGAGATAGGAACACTTATGTACTATTGGTGGGAGTGTAAATTAATTCAATCATTGTGAAAAACAGTGTGACAATTCCTCAAAGACCTAAAAACAGAACTGCCATTCAACCTAGCCATTCCATGACTGGGTATATACCCAAAGGAATATAAATTGTTCTATTATAAGGACATGTGCATGTGTATGTTCATTGCAGCACTATTCACAATAGCAAAGACATGGAATCAATCTAAATGCCCATTGATGGTAGACTGGATAAAGAAAATGTGGTGCATATACATGATAGAATACTATGATGCCACCAAAAAGAATGAGGTCATGTGCTTTGCAGGGACATGGATGGAGCTGGAGGCTGTTATCCTTAGCAAACTAATGCAGGAACAGAAAACCTAATACTGCATATTCTCATTTCGAAGTGGGAGCTAAATGATTAGAACTCATGGACACAGAGAGGAACAACAGACACTGGGGCCTATTGGAGGGTGGAAGGTTGGAGTAGGGAGAGGATCAGGAAAAATAACTAACGGGTACTAGGCTTAATACCTGGGTGATGAAATAATCTGTACAACAAAACCCTGTGACACAAATTTACCTATGAAACAAACCTGCACATGTACCCCTGAACTTAAAATAAAAGTTAAAAAATACCCCAAAAGGTGAAGAGTTGGTAAAGATGTGGAGAAAAGGGAACGCTTGTACACTATTAGTGGGAATGTGAATTAGTACAGCCATTTTGGAAAATAGCCAAGAAAAATTCTTTATTGAGTCAAATGATGTCGCTTTACAGCAATAGCTTCCAAGGTGGGATGTCCTGAATAGCAGAACTTCTCTTTACATTTTCAAATCTCATCTTTTTACTTTTTGATTTTGAGTTTTGTAATGAACATATATCAATACAATAGCACACTATGAAGTTTATAAATAAACAAATATGGAAAAAATAAAATGTGTTCACTTTCCTGGCTCAGCAAGTTTCACCCCAGTTAGTCTAAACTATCAGTTATGGGATCCATTTGTTGTAGTCATTGAAGGCACTGTGGGGGGGTGGGGAAGGTGAATGATGGGCTCGAATTCCTTGAAGAAATAGAAATGTGACTACTATGATAAAAAGCAGGCCCCATGGAGTAGAAATAGAGTATTCACTGTGCCTTTACATTTGTTTCCCTAGGGCAAATATAAAACAAATCTCAAGACTTTCCAGTCATTTCCAAGTCATAAAGGGCCACTAGTTGCTAATTTATATAACCAGCCCAATGTAAAATGAAACATGTTTCATTTCATCTCACAACTCCTCCCTTTTCCCAGTTCTGGCCCCATACAAGCCCCCTGCCTGCAGTGAAATGGGAGAAGATGGTTTCTTTTTCCTTCCATTTCATTTATTTCTCTTTGTACATCTTAGAGCTAGCCTGAATGTTTGCTTCCTAGAAGGTTGAAGTGGGCAGGTCAGGAGGTGGGGAAAGAGCTAAGGAATGTTGGCGTGAGTTGGTGTTGTGTTTATGAGTCTGGCAGGTGTTAGGAGCTGCTTCCCTCCCTCGGGTCCTCATTTATGGGCCCTTTGGATAACCCCCATGCTCTAGCACTGGCATCTTGCCCTGTGGATCCCTCCATACAGGTGGCACCACACCCTCTGGCTGGTTGTGATGGATCTTCCTCAGCCTTGAGAATTAGCAACGCACTTCCTGTTGAAGTCATCTGTCTCTGTTGGGCAGCCCTCTTGGGCTGGATCCAAACTGAACCTGCACTGATTCTCTCTTGCATGTGGCCCAAAGAAGCTCCATTGTTTGCCTCCACAAACTTTGGGTGCACAGCCCCACACTGACACAGACAACTTTTCTTGCATGTCACCAGAGCGGCGGGCCACAGTTCTCTCATCCTTAAGATTTTCAGGTGTCACCATGTCCATCAATTCTTAGCCGACACGAATCAATACTTCTGTGGGTTTTGGTGAAGCCCCTTCCCCTGGGTTGCAGATGAGGGCAGACATGCCCTGCCTCTTCCACCTGTCATGGAGGGGGTTCGTGGCAAACATCTTCTCCCAACATCTTCTAATTTTCCAATTCTTGATCCTTCTGTATGCTTGATGTGTGAGAGAGAAGAGTGAAACCCTTCTTGCTGCTGCTGCTTTTTTTTTTTTTTTTTAATCCTACATGGTGACCTTAAACTTTACTTTGGAATGTGCCATTTAATATCTGGGGATCTCAGCCCAACACAGAGACTAAATAGCTCTGTTTTAACATTCTGTTTAGATATACACATTCATTTGACAAATGAACATGGCCCAGCTTTTTTAACCCTTGCCCAGCAAATTGCTAAATTCAGTTAAGAAAAAGACTAAAATAATGAGGCCAATCTTACTGGCCAGGAACATCCATTGGGTATTCCTGAATGGATCCTTGATTTAATCTCCACCTTTAAGGAATTTATAATTGCATTTGGCAAATTGGTGTTATAATGAAATTTCTGGACATGAAAAAACCTATATAATGTTGGATAGCATAAGTTTTCCCAAAAGTACCAGTATAAGCAGTAAGTGCTATAAATGGTCATGAATTGCTTACATGATTGGGTAGGATCATTGCATTTGGTCATGAACAGAAAGAGCACCTCCCAGACATATGGTCTGCTGCTGGGTGTGCAGTTTTAGGGGTCGCCAGACTCATTCTATTCACATCTCTTGACTTTTATCAGCTGTGTGGTGGAGCTGTGGTTACAGGCTGATGTGGTTTGGCTGTGACCCACTCAAATCTCATCTTGAATTGTAGCTCCCATAATTCCCATGTGTCATGGGAGGGACCAAGTGGGAGGTAGTTGAATTACAGGGTTGGGTTTTTCGCATGCTGTTCTCATGGTAATAAATAAGTCTCATGAGATCTGATGGTTTTACTCCTGCACAGGCTCTCTTGCCTGCTGCCATGTAAGAAACCCCTCTGCTCTTCCTTCATCTTCCACCATGACTGTGAGGCCTTCCCAGCCATGTGGAACTGTGAGTCCATTAAACCTCTTTCCTTTATAAATTACCCAGTCTTGGATATGTCCTTGTTAGCACTGTGAGAACAGACTACTACATGGGCCACATTGTTATAGCGTTTCTAAAGGTCATTAAGGGGAGAAGCCCATGCTGTGGGCTAAGCTGGGACTCACGAATCTCAAAGAAGACTCAGTGCAATCATCATGAAGAACCCATCTTGAACTCGTAAGGCAGGGCAGGGCTGCATCTTATGGAGACATGTGGCTTTCAGGTAATCCAGTGAGCACCTATATATTCCTCCTGTAATTCTTGAGGAAAGGATACTGTTCTGTATTTCAGACAGTATACTAATAAATACCTGGCAAATACTATATGACCCCAAAAAACAGGTAAAATGTCAAAAAAACCCACAAAAAACCTCTTTTACCTACACAAAGTTAGACAGCAAGTTCAAATAATCTTATCCATTTATTCATTCTCTTCCATTGCAGTCATGTATCACTTAATGATGGGGATGAGTTTGGAGAAATGTGTTGTTAGGAGAATTCGTCATGGTGCAAACATCATCAAGGATACTTATGCCAGCCTCAATGGTATAGCCTACTACACGTCTAGGCTTGTATAGTACAGCCTATTGCTCTTTGACTGCAAGTCTGTACAGCATGTTGCTGTCCTGAATACTGCAGGCAACTAAAATATAATGGTAAGTACTTGTGTCCTTCGACATAGAAAAGGCACAGTGAAAATATGGTATAAGATAAAAAAATGGTCCACCTGTATAAGGTACTTGCCAGAATGGAGCTTGCAGAACTGGAAGTTGCTCTGGGTGAGTCAGTGAACGAGTGGTGGGAAATGTGAAGGCCTAGGGCATAATTGTAAGCTACTGTAAACTTTATAAACACTGTGCACTTAGGATACGCTACATTTATTAAAAATGTTTTTTCAATCAATAATAAATTAACATTAGCTTTTTTTTTTTAACTTCATAACATTTAATTGTTTTTTAGAGATAGGATCTTGCTGTGTTGCCCAGGCTGGAGTGCAGTGGCACAATTATAGTTGACTGCAACCTTGAACTCCTAGGCTTAAGTAATCCTCCCACCTCAGCCTCCTAGTCACTGGTACTACAGATGCGCACTACTGCACCTGGCTAATTTTTAAATTTTTTTCTAGACACTGGGTTCTGCTATATTGCCAGGGCTGGTCTTAAACTCCTCACTCAAGCAATCCTCCCGCCTAGGCCTCCCAAAGTGCTGGGATTACAGGTGTGAGCTACTGCACTTGGCCTACACTTTAATTTTTAAAATCTCCTTGACTTTTTTGTAATAACACTTAGCTTAAAACACAAACATTGTACAGCTGTACAAAAATTCTTTCTTTACATCGTTATTCTATAAGCTTTTTTCTATTTAATTGTTAAAAAACATTTTCAACTTTTTTTAAAAAAAACAAAGTCACAAACACATGTATTAGCTTAGGCCTACTCAGGGTCAGAATCATCAAAGTCACTGTCTTCCCCCTCCACATCTCGTCCCATTGGAAGGTCCTTAGGAGCAGTAACACCCATGGAGCTGTCGTCTCCTCTGATAGCATTACCTGCTTCTGGAAGACCTCCAAAAGGACCTGCCTCCTGCCTCATGCTGTTTTACAGCTAATTTCTTTTTTTATAGTAGTAAGGAGAACACAAATAATGAGGCCAGTTGCGGTGGCTCACGCCTGTAATCCCAGTACTTTGGGAGGCTGAGGCGGGCAGATACCTGAGTTCGAGAGTTCAAGTCCAGCCTGACTAACAGGGTGAAACCCCATCTCTACTAAAAATACAAAATTAGCCGGGCGTGGTGGTGCATGCCTGCAATCCTAGCTACTCAGGAGGCTGAGGCAGGAGAATCACTTGAACCCGAGATGCAGAGGTTTCGGTGAGCCGAGATTGCGCCATTGCACTCCAGCTTGGGCAACAAGAGTGAAACTCCTCTCAAAACAAACAAACAAAAAACTGTAGTAAAGTAAATATATAAACCAGTCATTTATTATCATGATCAAGTATTATGTACTATACATAACTGCCTGTGCTAGACTTTTATGCAACTGGCAGCACAATAGGTTTGTTTATACCAGCATCACCACACACGTGAGTAATGTGTTGGGCTAAGACATGAGGACACCTACCACGTCAGCAGGTGATGGGAGTTTTTCACCTTGATTATAACCTTACAGGACCACTGTCATATTTGCAGCATGAAACATCATTATGTGATGCAGGGCTATATTTACTGAGTGCCAAATATGTGGCCAGGCAGTGTCCTAGGGGCTGGAAGTGATCTTGAAGTCTAGTAAGAAAACCACAACACTAAAACAATATGTGTAATTCAAAGTGACATGTCCTGTAATAGGTGGTTGCCTGGCTACTCCCCAGAGAGAAATTAAACCTACTTGCTTAACTTATTAATTTTATATTCATGTACTTGCAATATAAAAATGTATCTTAGGAGGCTGGGCGCGGTGGCTCACACCTCTAATCCCAGCACTTTGGGAGGCAGAGAGGGGTGGATCACAAGGTCAGGAGTTTGAGACAAGCCTGACCAACATGGTTAAACCCCGTCTCTACTAAAAATACAAAAATTAGCTGGAGGTGGTGGTGTGTGCCTGTAGTCCCAGCTACTCGGGAGGCTGAGGCAGGAGAATCACTTGAACCCAAGAGGCAGAGCTTACAGTGAGCCAAGATCACACCATTGAACTCCAGGCTGGGCGAAAGAGCGAGACTCCATCTCAAAAAAAACCAAAACCAAAAATGTATTTTAAGGCATATTAGAATAGGATGTTATCTGTAATGATAGCCTATTTAATGTTCTCTTCCTTGAGTTCTAAAAAACTGGGGTAGAGTGTAACAAAATGGGGAAGGGAGGGTTAGTGTAAACTCTCCCTTGATATCTATGCTGCAGATCAGAAAACTAATAAATATGTTAACAATTGGATTTTCTAATATAAAAACAACTATTTGGCTTCCTTTGCAGAGGCGAAAAATTAACCATAAATATAAGACCTCTTCTTTCCACTAAAACTCAATCATTGTTTTCCTCTTATTGGAGTCCAAATGGGTTTCCATAATCTTCAGATATAGTGGTTGTATTTATTGATCACATAAATGGAAAGACTAAAAAATAAAGTTAAGAAAAATTTTGTGGTTTATGTTTTCAACTCTACTGATAATTTTGTATATGAAGGGATTCTAAATTGGACGGTAGACACATTTGCCATTTGAGTTCCAAGCATTTTAGTGATAGATCAAAACATCTTAATGCCTGATAGTTGACAGATTACTTCCAAATATTTCTTTTTATTTTGTGAAAGCCAAATTCCTTTTCTCGACATGACAGTCACAATTTTATCAACAGTCTGCCACTTATTTACGAAGGTTTAAAATCTGATAATAGATACTTACTTGGAGTATACAATGTCTCAGTGGGACCAATAGATGGTTTGCAATGGATCTGAAAATGTTGCAAAATAGTAAAAACTGGCATTGCAACAAGTCATTTCCAAAAACACACCTGACTCATGAGTTTTTAGCTTTCAAGTTTATATAGCTTGCTTCTAGCATTAACATTCTCCACACCTAAGGTGCCACCACGCATGGCTACTTTTTGTCCCCAGAGAAACATTGCTGATTTTTACCAAATTTCAATGATGTGTCAAGCAAACTGTCACTTTGGAATGTTGTAAGCACGCCTTCAACAACAGTTCTTTATTTCGTCTAAAACTTTGGGTTGCACAATTCTGCTCTTTATCACACCTTCAGTACCTTTCATTCATTATTAGCTTGTGCTTCTGGGGCCCCAGGAATTGTCAACTACTGGCAAAATAATGGAGCAAAACAGCAAGAAGAACTTGCATGTCCTACATCATTGCATTTAATCTTTGCAACAACTCTTTGAGGTGGAAATTGTCCCAATTTTATAGACTCATTTTAAAGATCTTAATTTGTCCAAGGTCACACAACCACTAGGAGGTATAATATTCAAATAAAAATGTCTGAAAAGGGCTGGGTGCAGTGGTTCATGCCTGAAATCCCAGCACTTGGGAGGACGAGGTGGGTGGATCACCTAAGGTCAAGAGTTTGAGACCAGCTTGGGCAACATGGTGAAAATCTGTCTCTACTAAAAATACAAAAATGAGCTGGGTGTGGTGGTGCATGCCTGTAATCCCAGCTACTCGGGAGACTGAGGCACGAGAATTGCTTGGGCCTGGGAGGGGGAGGTTGCAGTGAGCTGAGATTGCACCATTGCACTCCAGCCTGGGCAACAGAGTGAGACTCCATCTCAAAAATAAATAAAGAGATAAAAAATCTGGAAAGACAGATTACTTGGCTTCACTCATAGTAAAAAAGTGTTAGTTAAAACTGCATGGAGAGATACTATTTTGAAAAGCATCAAAAAGTTCAAAGAGCCCTCATGTTCGTAAGGATGTGGGAGTTTAAATCGTACAGGCACTATGAAGGCATTTGGTTACATCTACCAAAATTAGCATTGCACATATTAAGTCACGTGCAAATGGAGTTAGGTACAAATCAACTAATTGTAGCATTGTTGATAACTGTAAAAGATTGGGAGCACACCTAATTGCCATTAATGGGCAACTGGTAAAATAAATTAGAATTTTTCTATGTCATCGAATACTATGCAGTCATCAAAAATGAGGAAGAGGTTTACGTAGTGAAATAGAAAGCTATCCAAGGTATATCGCTATTGAAAACAAAAAACATGACACAAGATGTGTGTTACTATCTGGGTCTTTTAACAAGGGGTGTGGAACTGTGTGTGTGTGTGTGTGTGTGTGTGTGTGTGTGTTTTCTTTTTTCTTCAGTATGTGTAGAATATCCCTGAAAGGAAATTTAAAAACTGGTGACTTTGGTTGTCTCCACAGAGGGAAAATTGCTGGGTTGCAGGCAGAGGTGAAAGATTTTCCCACTGGCTTTGAAAATATCTTTTGACGTTTAAAGCACCAACTGCATTACACATTAAAAATAAAAAAAATAAAATTTTAAAATGAAATGACATCTGTAAAACACTTGACAGATGCTCAGTTAACAGCCGTCAGGATTTATTAGTAATTGTGGGTTTTGCCATTACAAGTAATTTTAAACGTAATCGTTTTGCCATTAGTTTTAGTGGCAAAAACCATAATTACTTTTGCACCAGCTGAATACCTTATGCTTCCGGTGAGGCCTCAGAAGATAGATTATGAGTAAAGAACACTAGAAGGATGTTTAGTATGATTTCCTTTTTTAAAAGTGGAGGTTACTAAACCAGTCTGAATGAAAAGTCTTCAAAATGGATGATCATGTTCATATAGCAGTAGTTTCGAGTGAACAGAAATCATCTTCACCATCAACCTAGCTTCAAAAGATGCTGAGCCAATCTGATTCCCTTTGCCAGCCACCTTCCTCCCAACCTATACGTTGGGGTGATCCATCACAAAGCTCTCAAGAATATATACGATGCTACTACAGTCATTGTGAATGAGGTCTGAAGGGAGCATAGGCTAGGACTCATGAGGTTATGGTTCAGAGTTTCTGCTGAAATTCCTTTCAACAAAGTGAAGGCACATCACGTGAGTTACAAGTGTTACTGATGACTTAGCTAGTGCTAGATTACCCAGCAGAGTAATCCAAGTGAGTCTCATGGGCAGAGGTAGAAAAGTCTGTTAAGGATGTAGTGAAGGGTGAACCTGGGCTGATTGGAAAAGATTCGTTTGAATGAATGTAGCATTTATTTCCAAGAATAAGCATGTCCACACTGATTGAGCAAGAGTTATATTTAGTTCAGTGTTTCTTCTGTCCATTTTGAGAAAGCTAAACCAGCACGCCAGAAAGGGTCACAGATCACATTTTGCATGAAAGAAAAGCCGGTGGAAATGGGACTGTTAGACCTAAACTTTTGGGCATTTTACAGTAGGACTTAAAAAAGGACTTTATTACTTTTTATGTTTTCTGTCTCTAGCATTGCAAGTAGCAAGAGAGTGAATTTTTGGTATTTGGAATACCCTGCCCTCATTTTCCCTTTGGGAGAATCATTAGCCTGCCTGATTTGGCTGCTGCTGAATATGTTCTGTGAGATCCATAAGTCTAGCTCCAGGCATTGCTTGTGCTTGTTTATTACCTGTGATTAATTGCTTACATAAGAACAATGATGATCCCTGTAGGGGGAGGAGAAATGTGAAGAACAACTTACCTCGGCATTCCAGGGGCTAACAAGGGATGGTTTCATATAGCATCATTCTTATTTTGAATTTTCAAGCCTCTTGAGAAGGAGCAGAATATTCTTTGCATGTAGATTTGTCCTCCCAGGCCCCGTGTTTTCTTTTTCGTATTTTTGCAGCTCTCTAAGTAGGGATTTTCTTAGTTTAATATAATTTCCATTTTTAAAATTCAAATACCTACATGTGAGGTGGGAATGGAAATTAACTCAATCAGATACATTCCTATAAACTGCAGACTGAAATTAAGACCTTGAGCAAACTGGCATTTTGATGAGATGAGGTTTTGGGGGTGGGACAGTTGAACACCTTGAACTTTGGATACCCTGGTAAAAGCGTGGCCTGAGAAAGTTGTGTTGAGGAAAGAGTGTCAGTGACTGCGTCTGTTGGAAAAGGAGGCAGAGGGAGTTGAGGACGCATATATAAGGGAGAACGCATTGGCTGGCCAGGTGTTTTCCTTCTGCTGTGAATTTCGATTAGAATTCTGCATCTCACTAAATGACCCATGTTGAATAGGGGTTGGATAGGACTGGCTTGGAAAGCCCTCGGTGAAGAGATGAGCTTGATAAGGAAGTAGATGGGAATTCAGGACAGGAAATGGAGAAGGGCAGCATGGAGAAAAGAAAACAAATATACAATTTGTGCCATTAGCCGTTTATTAGAATTTGGCATAAGAATTTGTAGATTTATTGTTTGCTTCTGAATTTATGGTACAAAAACCTACTGGCAAGGGTCAGTAAAAGTGATGTCTTTATTCAATAATCAACCAAAAGTTTTACGCTAAATTCTTTTAAATCTTTGAATGTTTATGTTATTCCCAATAATCTTTCCAATTCTTTTAAAAGGCTGAATTTTAGGAAGGCTAGCACTTTTTGATCACAAAGTAGCTTCCCTGGTGAGTATGAAAGCTTCAATATCTTTCAAATTAGATTCTTTTGGAAACTGAACTATATCAAATAAAGTAAAACAAGTAGAGTTTTGTTGTTGTTGTTGTTAAAGGTATTATATTTGCAAGTTTGTACAATTTAACAGATATAGGAAGGGTTTACGTTTTTCCTTTAGCTAGAATTTTCAGTTCAAATTATACAGATATAAGGAATGAACTCTCTTCTGAGGAGTAATGAATGGAAGGTAATTACTCATTTCTTCATGTTCAAAAGGCAAATTATGTCTCTGGACAGAGTGGTTGTAATGTTGTTAACTTATGTTCTCAAACCCTTCCCATTTCTTTAACGGTGATTTGGGAATGTGGCGGCAGTTTTGTTGTAGTTTCCAAAGATTTAGGCATTTTTAAGACTCTAAGAATAGTTCATTGAGCCACCAATTTGTCCCTTAATTTTATTTAAGCTGAGCAAGGCCCACATGAAAAGTCAGAAGCATGCAGCCTCTACCCAGAGAGGCTGAGGGTGGGGTAGAAAGAAGGAGGCACTCCAAGCTTGGAGACACAGATTCTAGTCCAGTTCCTTAAGCTTCATAACCTTTATCAAGTCTCCCGTGTTGTTCAAGGCCCCAGTTTCTTTATAAGTGCAATGAACAGTCTGGACTCAAGAACTTGTAAAGAAACATTCATTCTAATCATCTATTATGTGAAAGGAATGTGAGTTGTTCTAGAAAAGATGAATCTGTTCCCCAACTGTCCTCCAAGCTCCGGTTGTAAATTTCAGTTATTTTAGTTACTTTTTTGAGGTAAAATCATTGAGGAAGTTAGTTAACAATGCAGAGATGATGTCTGGAAGGAGTTTACACGTTTTCGAACAGTATTTGTTGGGGGTCAACTACAACTATACATCAAGGATTGTGCTCACAATGGACTCGTGACTTTGGAAAGCATGGTCCCTGTGTGCCCTTTTTGAATTTATAGGCCAACTGGGAGAAGCAGAGAGACAAATAGGAAATCCAACAGCATGATAAGGAGTATAGTGGGAATGTTTAGGGAGATATGACCATTCACAGGAGCCGCACTCAGTAGGAAATCAAGGAAGGCTTCCTGGTGGCTGTGATGTCTCAAGGGAGACTTGAAGCATGAGTAGGAGTATGTCAGATGAAAAGGGATGAGAGAAAGATTTCAGGTAGAGTAACCTGTATTCATGAATATTTAGACCCAGAGGAATTGAGGAACTTAAAACAAATCCAGTATGGGAGGAGTATAGTTCCATGGGGGAGGGGGAGGACTCTTGATAAATAAGGACAATAATTCAAGTTATTTGGCTCTTGAGTTACTTTTTGACAAGTTGAGCTTCAAGTAGCCATTACAGAGTAGGAACTTAATAAATATTTATTGAGCTTCAAGTAGCTAGTACAGAGTAGGAACTTAATAAATATTTATTGAATGAATGAACATGTAAGTAAAAATGTCTAATAGGTACCCGGAAATGTGGACTTACTAGTCAGGAAAGAGAGGTTGGTTGGAGATTTCTATTTTGAAGTTTTGAATGTATACACGAAAGTAAAAACACAAGGAGTAATTGTGATCATCCTGGAGAAGGTATGCAGAGGAGGGAAGAGGGTCTAGGGGCTGAATCCTGGGGTACCCACACCTGAGAGGAGGGAGAGGAAGAGGGGCTTTCAGAAGAGTCTGAGCAGGAAGGGCCATTGCAATAGGACTAAACACTAAGCCCCTAGAAGTCAACTCTGCTTCTTGGGGCAGAGATTTTTGTTTTGTTTATTTTGAGATGCCTGCTGTTGACCAGACTGTGCCCTCCTACCCACTCGGATTCACATATTGAAGCCCTAACCCTCAGTGTGACTGTGTGTGGAGATGGGGTCTTTAGGAGGTAATTAAGGTTGAATGAGGTTATGAGGTGGGACCCTACTCTGTTAGGACTGTGGCCTTATAAGAAGAAGATCTCTCTCTCTTTCTGTCCTCCTCCTTCTACCCCTCTAGGACTCACCCCTACCCCACATGGAGAAAATAAATTGCTGTTGTTTAAGTCACCCAGTTTATCATATTTTGTTATAGCAGCCTGAGCTGGCTGTAGTAGCCAATGCTCAATGCATAGAAATGGTCCTGGTAAATACAGCTAATCAATATTTTTTTTGAGTGAATTGAATGAATGAGTCATTCATTGGCGTGCTGATGAATGCATCACTCCCTGTGCAGTGTGATTGTGATTGAGCACGTTGGGAGAAGGGAGGAGTTTTGCAAGCCTGGAAGTCCTAGGCACTTAGGGAGAACGGAATGGGAGGGTGCCGTGGTAACAGAATCGGAACAGCTGAAAAGGCTGAAAATGCTAAACTGCTCAAATCTCCTCTCTTTTTTAAAAAAATCATTTGGCGAGGCTGGCTCGGAAATTGGGGATGGTTCTTGGCTGATTATGTGACGTGTGTGTGTGTGTGTGTGTGTGTGTGTGTGTGTGTGTGTGTGTATAAAGGCCCTTCTTAACATTAGATAGGACTATCTGAATCTAAGTGAATTTAGGCACAATCTGGATATTGCTTCTCATAGAGAAATAATACTCTAAGTTGGCAATGAAATTCCTCAAGTAAACAACAGATAAAGGGAGGGAGAGGGACACAGTGTAACAATAATTGGAATAATTGGAATTCTTTTATCACTCATGGCACTTACAGTGAAAGTTCTTTCTAAATTGCCTTCTACTACATGCAACACAGGTATATTATATAAAAAGATCCTAAAATATTGTTAAAAAGAAATTTTCCCAGAAAAGGTAAGATGAAAGTTACTAAATTCTATTAAGCTGGCAAATTAAATCCAAATCATTAATTGACTCATAATCAGGAACAGTCATTCTGCCTGCCAACCAAAAAATTCAAACTGTCCTCATCCAGTCCTGGGTGGGAAGGTAGGAAAAGGCATCTGAGATCACAGGCTTTGTAAGAGTAAGGGTCTTTGGCTTGATTCTTGGTCAGAAATCATGCCTTTTTTCCTTGCAGTGATAGTGGGAAAGAAAAGGCTGTTTAAAAACAGCGCTGGGCGCAGTGGCTCACGCCTATAATCCCAGCACTTTGGGAGCCTCAGGCGGGAAGCTCACAAGGTCAGGAGTCTGACTGAGAAGAAGATAGCTCTGTCCTTTGATGCCCAGTAATCTGCATGCCCAGCACCTCACTGGCTGTGCCATTGGTAGGATACGTGGTATATGCACTTCAATTTGTAAGAGATCATGGTCCAAAGAGATCACAGATTTATTTCGCCACCTGGCCCAGATGGAGATAGAAATCAGGACAATGGTTGCCTATAGGGTTGGGAGTTTGTTAGAATGGGACACAACGGGAAATTTCTGGAGTAATGGGAATACTCTGTACTTTGATTGGGATGGTTGTTACATGGGCCCATCTATCTGTCAAATTCATCAAATGGTATGCTCTAGATACATGTGTTTCATTATATATAAATTTTGCTTCAAAAAACAAATACTCAAGGTCAGATGAAAAAGGTCTAGGAGCTAATCAAAAACTCTTAAAACAAGTGACCGAACTATTTGTGAAAATGAGAAGAAACTTAAAGGAAAATTCTCTGTTATTTTTCTATATTAGAGGAAAATTAATGGTATCAGATAAATGCTCAAAAACAGGCTTCCAAACAGAGCATTTATAATCACTGCAACAATCAGTTCAAACACAGCCAAACCTTCATGTCTCGGAGTGAAGGAACCATTTCTAGTAGTATAAGCTATGATGGAGATATTTCCACATTTATTTTCTTTCACATTTCTGTTGGAGGAACAATGTTTTTGTAAATGTAAAAAGCTTTTAATGGAGCTAGAGAAGAAGCTATGTTTGGTCATAGTATTATCTGCTTACGAACTAAAAATTCAGAGCTCTCTTGTGAATCATGCTGCCAAGAATTGCAAGCTTAAGCCTCGAGATTGTACGAATTTAAATTTTGACTTTATGGCCTCAGTCAGCATGAAGATACAAAGATAATCTTCTGGCAAAAACAGCTTTGAAAATGGTAGAATGGGCCAGTCACGGTGTCTCACACCTATAATCCCAGCACTTTGGGAGGCCAAGGTGTGTGGATCACCTGAGGTCAAGAGTTCAAGACCAGCCTGGCCAACATGGTGAAACCCTGTCTCAACTAAAAATACAAAAAAATTAGCTGGGCATGGTGGCAGGTGCCTGTAATCCCAGCTACTTCTGGAGGCTGAGGCAGGAGAATCACTAGAACCCGGTGGTGGTGTGGTGGGTGGCGGGAGGCGGAGGTTGTGGTGAACCAAGATTGCAGCATTGCACTCCAGTCTGGGTGACAAGAGTGAAATTAACTCTGTTGCAAAAAAATAAAAATAAAAATAAAAATAAAAAACAAAAATAAAGTAAAGAAAAGAAAATGGTTGAATGTCACATGGAAAGTTACTTTTAGAGATGGTTATCCACATCCAGGCGTGGTGGTTCACGCCTGTGATCCCAGTACTTTGGTAGGCCAAAGCAGGCGGATCACAAGGTCAAGAGATCGAGATGGTTATCCAAACACCTATAATATTACATTGTCCTTTTAACTATCAATATCAATAAATTAACCAACATTTGATGACCTGACATGGCCAGGCACAGTGCTGGATGCTCATGATTCCCAAATAATTCTAGCCAGACCTTGTCCTCAAGGAGCTTTTGAGCAGGTTGAGGGGATACAAAACAGATAAATAATACTAATTCAGGAAGAATGTGTAAAATGCATGATAACTACCATTAGAATTCAGAGGAGAGGAAATTTTCTTGGAACAGAGACTAAAGGAAGGAATTCTGCATGTGGTGGCATTTTGGCTGGACCTATTCCAAAAGGTATGCTTCCCCCTGACAAGCCAAGAAAGTGGGGATTAAGGTTGAAGGAAAGAAAAGCTTTGAATTCTTGGAGTATTAAGATTTTGCTTGGCTGAAGCATAGGTTACAGTAGGAGGAGATGGACTTGAAAGGATTGTTACAGGCAGAGAGGAAGCACTAAACTCATGGGGAAGCTATGATTTGGGTTAAAGATAGAGCTGGGTCATGACAGGATGGATCCTGAAGCAGCAAAAAATCCAAGGAAATAAGCAGGCAGCAAGGTCTAGGATAAGTCCATGAGGAAAGAGCTGAGAGGTCCTTAGGAGGCTCTTAGGACAGATAAAGTAACAGGTCTCAAAGGGAATGACAGAAATGCAATGGAAAGGGAGGGGTTGTAAAGCTAGAAGGCTCAGGAATTGCCTCTTGATTAGCTGAGGAAGGCAAAGGAGAATCAGCCCTGGAAGAAGACAGTAAGATTTTAATCTGGGTGATTGGAGGGACAGAGATCCTGGGCACAGACAGAGGGAAGTTGAGAGGAACACCATGTTTGAGAATGGTGACTCATATTTGAACAAGCCAGCAATGCCCAGGAGATGGCTGGAAAAGTGGGGCTGGAGATACATTCAGCAGTGGAGCCAGGGCAATCTTTACCCTTCTTCACCTGGGAGAGCCAGTAAGTCACGGCTGGAGTCTGTGTGTCCAGCATGCGAGGGTAGGGAGGAAAGCAAGGAGAGCTGGGAGCCCAAGAGTGAAGTTTTTGCCAAAAGGCATGAGAGGAAAATTGGTGTAGCACCGTATGTTTTCTCACCTATGCTCACCAAGCCCAGGGACGAGGCTCACCAAGACGAGTTTGAAAGAGAATGCTGGAGAGAAAGTGTTCAAGAAAACTGCCTCCATTGAACCTCTTGGGCTAACTTTGATTGTAAGTCTTGGAACAATCAGAGCCTATGAGGAGACAGCTAACCTGGTTATTCTTCCGATATCAATAGTGAACAATTGCAGATCCTCTTTCTTTTCTTTCTTCTTCCTCTCTCCTATTCTTCTCTCCTCCCTCCCTGAATACTCTTCCTTTTTTTTTGGACTGGTCTAGAGCATGCGTGGCCATTGTTGACCTATAGGAGGGACCACTGTCACCAACGAAGGGTAACAGTCTTTCTTTTCAATACTTATCTATATCTAATATTTATTGTCAATACTGACCATGGAGAGAGCTCTCCTGCGCTCCAATGATGCAATATTGGGGGTCTTTCAAATCACAAAAATATGTATTTGCATGACGGCTTCATTGATATTTTAATGACTTTCTACTTCTTTCTTTGTACTGGTCTCAAGAGCCACTCATAAATCTCTCAGTAACTGTATAGTGTCCCAGGGCCAGAGACTGGTCACTCCTGGCATTGTGTAGAGTCATTTAATATCCAAGGCGGTGACTGATGTCTGGCAACAAAGGCTCCATTGGGTGTCATGTGTCCTGGGACCCTGAGCGTGGGCACTCTAGGAGCACCTCATTATTGCGTGTTAGTACTATGGTCAAGAGAAAAGTTGAGAAAGGGGTCAGGAGGGTGGATCCACGTGAACCCCACTGGGAAATGAGAGACCTCGTTCCTGATTACTGTCAGTGCAACCTGAAAACCTAAAATCAGTTTAAAACAAAGGTATCTACCTTTATCTTATGTTCATATCCTAGGCTTTTAATAATACATATTTTTCACATGTTTACAGAAAGCAATCAACTGAGCTATTCGTGGAAAGGTTTGTGGGTTTGGTTAACGAAGTGGAGGAGTATTACATTTCAGCTGGAAACACATCCCTAGAATGCCAAAACATTTATTCCAAAGTCTGGTTTCCTGGTGCAATCGGAGGCATGGCTATGCCTGTGTTCAGAGACCAGGGGCTAGGGCCAGTAAGGCATTTGATCCACATGGCTCCCAGAAGGCTTTTATTGTTAAATTATATTCTTTCGGAAAAACCACCCATGTCTTATTTTGTAAACTTGATATCCATACACTTTTGACTGGCATTCTATTTTAGCCGTAAGACTATGATTCACAGCAAGCCTGTTTTTCCTCTTGCTTGGGGTGGCAGTGGAAAGCATAGGGCACTTTCCAGCCTCCAAGGGTAAGGGGCAAAGGGACTGGGGTTTCTCCTCCCCAGGAAAGCTTTCTCTGACTGTGCCACGCTGCTCCCTGTGAGCAGACAGCAAATCTCCCCTCACTCCCCACTGCCATTCATCCAGCTCCGTGCAGTAGCCCAGCTGCGTGTCTGCCGGGAGGGGCTGCCAAGTGCCCTGCCTACTGGCTGCTTCCCGAATCCCTGCCATTCCACGCACAAACACATCCACACACGCTCTCTGCCTAGTTCACACACTGAGCCACTCACACATGCGAGCACATTCCTTCCTTCCTTCTCACTGTCTCGGCCCTTGACTTCTACAAGCCCATGGAACATTTCTGGAAAGACGTTCTTGATCCAGCAGGGTAGGATTGTTTTGATTTCTCTCTCTGTAGCTTTAGCATTTTGAGAAAGCAACTTACCTTTCTGGCTAGTGTCTGTATCCTCGCAGGGAGATGAGGATTGCTGTTCTCCATGGGGGTATGTGTGTGTCTCCTTTTTCTTTCAGGACTTGTAGGATTCCTTGTGCCATTTGCATATAATTTGGAAGGTTCAGATTTTTTTAAGAGCCCTATGAAGTGCTTTTTGCATGTGTTTTAAAAAGGCATTTGAAAATTGAAAGTGTGATTTATGGAAACTAAATCATCTGTAAAAAATTGCTTTGGAAAGTAATGATTGCTGGCCATAAAGGGAAATATCTGCGATGTACCTAATGTGTTTTTAACCCTTTATTTGCTGACAATCTAGTTATTAATGCTAAACTGGATTTTGACTTCATATTAAATCAGCTACCTTTGCATATTGTCCAACAATGGTCTGTTTTTGTAAGAATGAGATAAAATGTATACTTGATATAAAATATTCAAAAATGTAACTATTAGTAACAGTAAGCTTGGCATTTAGGTATACCATGAACACTTTGCCAGATACTCTGCTGGGTGTTAGGGATAGCAATTAAAACAAAGTATTGATAGTTGTATCAGAGTCTATTAGGCTACAGCAAAGGAAGTTTATTAAAAAGTATAAACTATCCAAGATGATAGATGCATGATATAATTCTTGTAACTTTTGTCTCCTTAATATGTGTGTGTGTGTGTGTGTGTGTGCATGCTTAACTTTTAATTCAGTTAGAAACTTTTTTCTATTTGTTTTTCATCTGGATATTTGATTCTGCATATCCTAGCCCAATTGCACCGATAAGACTGAGTTGTAGGACTGAAGAATAGACATGCAGAAATGCATTTTAAAAATCTGTTAGTTGGACCCGACCGACTATGTAACATAATTGCCAAAGCTTTGGTTCATGACCTGAGGTTATGTTTGGTATGAAAAGGTCACATTTCACATTCAGTTTTCTGAAGTTTTGGTTGCATAACCAACCTGTGGAAGGCATGAACACCCATGTGCGCCCTAACCAAAGGATTTTCTGAATCATCCTTCACATGAGAATTCCTAATGGGACCAAGTACAGTACTGTGGTCCAACATAAACACACAAGTCAGGCTGAGAGACTCTCGGAAGATTGTGGAAGGGTCCACTTTGGGAGCATTTTGCAGAGGAAGAAACTGAGGTCCGGGCAGGTTGCATTTTCCTAATGGCAAAATGCAGCTCTTCCTATATGTATACCCTGAATCTCCGCCCCCCTTCCCCTCAGATGCCCCCTATCAGTTCCCCCAGCTGCTAAATATAGCTGTCTGTGGCTGGCTGCATATGCAACCGCACACCCCATTCTATCTGCCCTATCTCGGTTACAGTGTAGTCCTCCCCAGGGTCATCCTATGTACACACTACGTATTGCTAGCCAACGTGGAGGGGGAATCAAACCGAAAGAGAGACAAACAGAGATATATTGGAGTCTGGCACGGGGCACATAAGGCAGCTCCCGGGAGAAAGCCGGCCCCTGGACTCGTCTTTCGCATTTATTTTAAGCCCGGTCTTCCCTGGGCCACCTTTAGCAGATCCTCGTGCGCCCCCGCCCCCTGGCCGTGAAACTTAGCCTCTATCCAGCAGCGACGACAAGTAAAGTAAAGTTCAGGGAAGCTGCTCTTTGGGATCGCTCCAAAACGAGTTGTGCCTGGAGTGATGTTTAAGCCAATGTCAGGGCAAGGCAACAGTCCCTGGCCGTCCTCCAGCACCTTTGTAATGCATATGAGCTCGGGAGACCAGTACTTAAAGTTGGAGGCCCGGGAGCCCGGGAGCTGGCGGAGGACGTTCGTCCCGGGACTGCACTTGCTCCCGTCGCGTCTCCAGACTCCACGGGACCCGCCGGCTCCCGGGGCAGGGCCGGGCCCGAGCTCTAGACGCGTCTCGGCGGGACATGCGCTGCGCCGCCTCTAACCGCGGGCTGTGCTCTTTTTCCAGGTGGCCCGCCGGCTTCTGAGCCTTCCGCCCCGCGGGGACCCGATCTGCGCCCTGCCGGCGGCGTCGGACCATGACCATGACCCTCCACACCAAAGCGTCCGGGATGGCCCTTCTGCACCAGATCCAGGGGAACGAGCTGGAGCCCCTGAACCGTCCGCAGCTCAAGATCCCCCTGGAGCGGCCCCTGGGCGAGGTGTACGTGGACAGCAGCAAGCCCGCCGTGTACAACTACCCCGAGGGCGCCACCTACGAGTTCAACGCCGCGGCCGCCGCCAACGCGCAGGTCTACGGCCAGTCGGGCCTCCCTTACGGCCCCGGGTCGGAGGCGGCGGCGTTCGGCTCCAACGGCCTGGGGGGGTTCCCCCCACTCAACAGCGTGTCTCCAAGCCCGCTGATGCTGCTGCACCCGCCGCCGCAGCTGTCGCCCTTCCTGCAGCCCCACGGCCAGCAGGTGCCCTACTACCTGGAGAACGAGCCCAGCGGCTACACAGTGCGCGAGGCCGGCCCGCCGGCGTTCTACAGGTACCCACGCCCGCGCCGCCCGTCGTCGGGGTGGCCGCCGCGCCGGGAGGGAGGGAGGGAGGGAGCCGGGGAAGCCGAGGGAGCCGAGGGAGCCGAGGGAGCCGCGGGACTCGCGACCGGAGGGCGCGCGCAGCGAGCCCGGGGCGCGCAGCCCGCTCGGGGGTTCTGCTTGCAGCCCGCGTTGCGTTCAGAGTCAAGTTCGCAGGGCAGCTGAGAAAAACGCGCTCTCCACCCATCTACAGTCGGTGCGAGAAGCAGACCTGAACGCCCGGGGCTTCCTAACTAAACACACGTTGGAAAACCAGACAAAGCAGCAGTTCTTTGTGGGGGAAAGCACCTCCAGGCAAATAAACACGAGGAGCTTTGAGTCACTTGGGAAGGTCCCGCGCTTGGCATTTAAAGCTGGGGTTGTTTGGAGTTAGCGGAGCTCAGCGGAGTTTTATTTAGCCTTTTAATGTTTTTGTTTAATGTGCTCCCCAAATTTCCTTTCATCTAGACTCTTTGATTGGAAATATATCCGCTGTGATGACTTTCTGGGAAGCGATTCCTGTCACCCCCTTTCCTCTCCTACCCACCCCACGTCCTGGGGCTTTAGAAAGTGATTGGGAGTTGAATGGGTCACGGCAAGTTTCTGATTTCGGAGTTAGCTGGCTGAGTCCGCGCTGGAGCCGGTGGCTGGCATGTGACTTCTGACAGCCGGAAATTTGTAGGTGTCCCGCGATTTTAAAACTAGCCATATGGAAGCACGAGTGCTTAAAATTAATCTCCTGCCAGCCCAGGGACGAGCCTGTCCCATCTGGGGAGAATGCCCCGGAGTGTCCTACGGGGTCAGCGGGGTCTGCGCCTCGCAGCCACTGTGGAAGGAGCGCGGCCAGTCCAGGACATAGGAGAACACTTCGTGACTTCAATGTGAAGGTTTTGTATCCTCCTTTTAATTTTTTTTCCAACAAGAATTGTTCTGTCTCCCTCTCCCATTCCTCCCATTTTCCCTTGCCCAGTTTCTCCTTTTTTTTTTTTTTTTTTTCCTGATGGACCTGCAGAGGGATTAGGTGGGCGTTTCCGGTGAACACCTGCCTAGATAGCCACAGGACAGGTGTACCCTAGACTGAGTTTGGGAGCTTTAGGGCACCACATGGCTGGTGCAGAATTAGGCATTTCCCAACTGTACACTGGTGTCTGGACTGATGTCCCCATATCTTTCTGCTTTGTAAGCCGTGGACCATTTTTTGTTCAGTGTTCTATTACCAGGGATATTTATAGAAGAAGGAAGGGGACTAAGGTGCAGGTTGGTCCCAGAAGGTGCTGAAGGGCAGATTCTGGGGGTATCCAGCGTGCATTTTCAGCCACCTTAGAGGAATTTAGAACATCCCACAGCCACACAGGTTCAAGCTATCTTTACTTAAAAGACAAACAATGAACAAAACTTTTAAAAGTTGGCGTATTTCAAATTAATTTTACTCCTTTTAATTTAGGGTTAAAATAAGAGAAAGAGGATTTCTTCTGACCACCTTTTTTTTTTTTAATGGAAGAACAAAAATATAGCGATTAAGTCTAATTCCACACAACATTCTAAACTCCTTGATGTGAAGGAAGGCATTGGTATGACGTGAATTCCATAACCTTATGATGGACTCCAGAAACCATTTTCTTTCCTATTTAATTTTCAGTTCTTTTATTGCAAATTAATGCCACTGAATTTCAATGGACACTAATGAGACTGCTCCTTGGCGGATTATTTACTGCCTTGCTAATAATTACAAAGTGAACCTGGTCAAATACAGATGGGATCACATCTTATTCAAAATTGTTCATCATCCCAGTGATAAGCAGTATCAGTGTAATATGCCCTATCTTACATTTTTTTGCATTAAATGATATTCAGATACTCTTAGAATAATAAAGACAAAGAACTTAAAAATTAAAAAAAAAACTTGCAAAAATGGGACTCTGTGAGGAAATTCAGTTTTAGAATGATTTTTCCTGTGTTTTGTTTCCTGGAAAGTCTTTCCTCTGTTGTTAGAATTCTGCCTCTTATTAACCAGCAAGGAAAAGAAACATCTATGTAAGTTCTTCATATGGACAGATGTTATTTACTATTTTTCCCCTCTTAGTTTTTCTGCTTAAGTAACCTGGGTATAAAGGAAAGGATTGATTAGCCTCTTCTAGGGAACTTTAAATTTCTTAACTAGTTATCAAAAGTTTTGAGGCTGAAAGCAGTATTTTCAAACTGCTTGTCACGACCCAGAGGGTCATGGAATCAGTTTAGCGAGTCTAGAATATTCTTTTAAAAGGAATAAAACAGAAAGGAATATAATAGAAAATATCAGAATGCATGGTATTTAGTAAGGATAAGTTTTGTTTCCTGAATATCAGTTTTAATTATACATGCTTCTGTGTGCTGATGGTGATGTGAAATGTATTTCTCACTGTGACTCGAATTCAAAGAAAAAGTTAGAGAGCAAATGGCTTAAAATATTATATGTTCAGTGGAAAATAAAAAATCAGGCAACTGTATGGTTGTTTTTATCTGTACAAACCAAAATGCTATTTTGATTGTCCTTATTTTTCCCTTACAAATTAGGCTGGTGCCTTCAGTCAGTTAGGCTAAGCTTTACTATCTGATTCTTAACTTTTTTATTTGTGCTGTCCTCCTGAGTGTCATACTGGATGTTCAGAGAATTTATGTGACGGTCACATCATTTAGCTTTGAGATGCTATGGTTCCTTTCTTCCATTTCTTCTATAATCTGCAGCCACATCTATGTGTGAAGAAATGCAATAGATAAAATTTCTCTGGGCACATAATAATGTAAGAAACATTGTCACATGTCCCAACAAACTATTGTTAATAAATTGGTTACTTGGCAAGCTGAAATTTTGCAAGATGTTACCCCAAATTTCAAGATGAAGGAAATGGGGAGTCATCTTATCCTGGGTTCCTTTTTTTGAGTTCAGACACTTAGGAACTTCAAATAAAACTAAAGATGATGCTTAACTATATCATCTATCCTTTTTAAAGTTCAAATTAGGAATTTAATCCTGCATGCTTATTTCAGTTTTGTTACTCAGTATTCTTAAATGTTAGACTCACTTCTCCAAAAAACTTGGCAAATATATAAACCTTTTGCCTCAAAACCAATACCCTGCTAATTTGTATCCTGGCCATCTGCATATTTTGGACCACTAATTTGTCCACTGGTGATCATTTAAAACTCTTTCTTAACTTTGAACAGAGACTGATTTCCAAAGCGAGATTTAAGTGACTAACTTTCAAGTTTCCAATACATTTTTTCTTTTACTTAGGTAACATTTCAGCCCCCTTTCTTTCTGATCTTACTTTTTTTGTTAATTTAAATGGTTACTAATACCTGGCACTTTGTGCTGGTCTAAGAATAGTCCAAGGAGTCACATATTCCCTCATGAATGAACGTATTTTCAGATGAAAACGGAATCACATCTTCAATCCCCATTTCATTTTCACCTCCTCCATGTGGCTTGTACCTGTTTGGAAGAAAGCTCCTGAAGGATAATTGCCACTTATTCTAATCTTCTTTCTCACACTCATTTAATTTGGATCCCTGGCTATAGTTGTTATTTACTTTTGTGAATATATTTAGGCTATGACATTCATAATTTGGGAAAATTCTCAGGTTTGAGAATTTTGGTTTCTTATAGTTTTAAGGATCTGTAAGACAGGTGTAAGAACCTGCCAAAGGGAGGAACATAGATATCGGGAAAAACTAGAAAAGACGCCAGACTTATCATTAATGATGAGACAATAGTAACTTTGTCAAGTGAGATTGTATATGTGAAAACATAGAAGCTAAACAAGCGTTAGGTTTTGGTGCTTTCATAAGCTAAAAAGTAGGGAAAGAACAGATTTAAGTGGTCAGGAATTTTGTTATAAATATAGAATACTGGTTATATGAAATATCTTTCTGTGGAAGTCAAATTTAAGTAAAATCTTTATCACTATCTGCAACATTTATCTGCAGCCTGGCTTATCAGGTTATCAGAAAGAACACTTATTTTACAGATACGTTTTAAAAATGTCAAAACCCTGATTATGTGAAAACAATTTTACATAAGGAAATATATGAATTTTTAATTATATTTTTCTGAAATCCATACTCAGCACGAAATTAATACATCTTAACCCCTCCCTGTGACTTCATTATTATTTTTAATGTAACTGTAGAAGAACCCAGTAGAGAGAGCAGCGTGCTAAGCACGTTTCTTTCTTTTCCAGACAACTTTGAATGGAGAGGAGCAAATTAGTCTTTTGGTTTAATTCTGTCTCGGTTTGCTTATCTAAAAAAGAAAAACAGAGTGGCTACAATTGTTTAGAACCAAATGCATACCCCAGAGAAAGATGCTATATTAATCCAAAAAATACTGCCACTTGAATGCAAACCAGCCAAAGCGAAAGTGTGAGGGATTTTATGGAAAGGAGGTAGTTCATCAAAGGTATTGAGTTTTGTATTTTAAACTCTGCCATTGAATTGACGTGTAATGTCACTTAAAGAAAAAGGTATATCTGAGCTGTTCCCTACTCTGTCTCTAAAATACACTCATACAGATCTCTGAAATCCCAGGACTTAAGTGGGCTGGAGGTTATGGGGAGCACTTTTATAATATTCTTAATCTTATGAGAGAAGAAACCGTAATTGCTGAGTTATCTGCCTTGGCTAATATCATGAGGGACTATGAAGAAAGCTTTGCATTAATCAATGGTATTTTAAATTATGTGTGTATTTTTAGACCCTATTAAAAATAAGAAGCATAGAAGGACAACAATTTTGTTCCTAACCGACAAAATTTTATGTAGTTGAATAAAGTAATAATTTCAGAAATCGTGGGCCAATAAGAAAGAGTATGACTTTCTTACAACCCACTTGTAAGTGATATGGTGTTGGTAATGATCCATGATTTTGATGATGTCAATGATGATGATGGAAATGAAGTGTTAGTCTCAGTTTGGGTAGGTAGTATTTCTGGATGCCTACTGTGCAGCCTGGAGATGTTCATCCTATACAGAAATCAAATCTTTTAAATCTACTTGGTTCATTGTTGTATGATTTTAATTTAATAGCCTGAAATTTTTAATAATGATATTACCAATAATATTAATATCGTAAACTTATTAAGTACCTATAATTGCTACACAAAAAAATTTAAAAGAACTCCAAATTCCAAGCAAGACTGAAAGTTTTTTGTCTCTCATCTGAACTATTTAGAGGGATAAATTAGTTGGTTCCATACCGTCTACTTTAAATAAATATGCCATCTTTCATAAGATAATAGACTTCTTTGTTTGGTAATGTTCTACTTTTTGGAGATCCTATGAGTTACACTTGGGAAAATTGTAAAAGTTCACTTGAAGTTAATAAAATCAGTTAAGTAATGTTCAGGACTAGACATTTTCAGATGAGCCCTTGAAAAGCTTAGGTGGGTTCTTTTTTGAGAGTTCCCCAAATGTTGTCAACCCCAAGAGGAGTGAAAGACCTCTGCAGCTTTATCATTCAGATTCTCATCTCTAGCTCAGAAGCCCTAGAAGTGACCAGGCCCTAAGGTCCACCCTCCTTGGTTCCAGTCCCGTCTTCCATCCTTTGGTCCCGGGCTCATTCTGCCTGTTCCTAAACAGTGAGAAGTTAGGGGCCCCAGCAGCCAACTTGTACATACCTGGCACTCCTTCCTGGGCAGTTTTCTTGGCTCCTTGACTTGTTGGGCAGCTTGGGATTTCTTTTACAGCCCTGAAAGCAAAAGACAATGTTCTCTTTTAGTTTCCTGCTATTAAATGATGTTAGAAATAGTCGTCTTTGCATTGGTGTTCTTCCTTTTTCTTCTGCAAGTCTTTTAGAATTTTGAGTCCATTCTCATATTTTCTTTTTTCATTTTCTTTATTTTCTAACACATAGAAGCTTTAAACTCCGTTTAAATAGTTTTTGGCCTCTTTTCTCCTATTAAGATTTCTTTTTTCTTTTCCGTTTTAGTTGTTCCATCTGTGTATTCTCAGATATTTTCCCTTCACATTTTCTGGTTTATTTATTTATTGACCTGGCTCATGTGTTATTTTAAGGAAATTTGGAACAGGGCTCAACAAAGTTCCTACCTCAGCCAGTATAAGAATATGCCTTAATAACTCAGAGTGGTATTAACTAGATTAAAAATTTCAAAAAGCAATGTTTTTCTTGTCTCTGAGGATAGAAACTTTGACAAAATAAAGAAGACATTTTCAATTAGTAGAATTTCTTGTAAAGTTCGTTCATTCATTCATTTGGCTACCTTATTCCGAATTGAGTCATTCACTGAGGGCTTCGATTATATAAAGTATGGTTTTGAATTCCCAGCAGTTCATGCAACAGCGTTGCACTTAGCAGTTGGGAAATCTTACAGCATGAATGGATGAGATTCTAGTATCAGACTCTCCTGCATGTGTGAACTAACAGTGTAGTCTTGACCGTTGTCTCCCAGTGGACTTGTTTTCAGGAATTTTAGATCCATGTGAACATGTACAAGGCAATTTTGCTAACTGTAATTCCCCACTTAATCAATAAAAACACTCATTTCTGAACATTCAGTGCATTCATCATTAATCCTACTTACATCACAAAGGGATTTTTCAATGATGATTTTTTTTGGGGGGTAACACTTTCAAAAGCAACATTGTCAGAAACATAATTGATTTTAAAGGTTCTTTATGGTGACTTTGACTTTTGCTTTTTTGGAAGACCTTACAAATGTATTTATTTCTCCTGGAATAGTTCAAGCAATTCAGAGTGAAAGGGCGTATATTTCAATTTGCATATGAGATATAATTTAGTTACATTGAGAAGCTATTTTCTTTAGTTACAGGGAAAATAACTGTAGGGCTTTCAGAAGCCTCTTTGATTTCTAATAGGAGGAATCCCTGAGCGCTGGTCCAAACAGAAACCATGTCTTCTTCATTGCTGCATTTCTCTCAAGATCTTAGCAAAGGGCATGACACAAGTTAAGCCCAGAGAAGCTGTTGGTTGAATGAATGGATGGTGGTGGGCAGGAAGCATCAGTGACATGGTTTGCCCCAGTCTATTGGCTGGGAGAGAGGCCATTTAGGAAGGGATCCTTACATGCCACTAGAAGAATGTGAGAAGTTTGTGAATCTCTCTTTCTCAGGAACAAAAGTAGAAAAAGGACTCCACACGGCATTCCAAGTATAGTCGGCTCTCATTATTCACAGATTCTGTATTTGCAAATTCACTGACTTACTCACATTTATTTGTAACTTTCCAGTCAATACTCAAGGTGCTTTCTCAGTCTTTTGCAGACATGTGTGGAATGGCAAAAAAATTTGAATTATCTGACGTATATGTTCCCAGCTGGGGCTGAACAAGGCTGACTTCTCGTTTCAGCTCTCAGACTATAAACAAGTGTCCCTTTTGCGATCTACTTAGTGTCATGATTTTTGCATTTTCATAATTCATGTTGATGATTTTGCTGTTTAAAATGGCCCCCAAGCATAGTCCTGAAGTGCTGTCTAGGGATTCTAAGTGCAACAAGGCTCTGATGTATCTTAAGAGAAAATATGTGTTTGATAAGCTTTGTTCAGGCATGAATTACAATAGTGTTGGCTGCGAGTTCAATGATAGAGAATCAATGGTATACATTAAATAAAACGTTTTTGAACAGAAAAACATGTAAAAGAAGGTTATGTATTAATGAGTTGGCAAAAATGCTGTGACCAAAGGCTCCCAGGAACCTATCCTGTTTTTCCCTCAATGTAGTGGTTCAGTATTTGCTAATTCAGTGTTTGAGGCGACTTTATGCAACGTGAGTACCGTGAATAATGAGAATCGATTCTATGTAATAGAGTGATGAAAGCACAGGTCTGGGAGCCAGCAGCTATGTTTCTATCCTGGCTTGACTCTTGTCTAGTTGTAATCCCTGGCAAATTGATTAGCTGTGTGCCTGAGTTTCCTCATCTGTAAAAGCTGCATCTTTTGGATGATGTGAGGACTAAACAAATTCATAGATGTCTAGGGCTTGTAACATTCCTGGCACATAGCAACCCATTATTTTTTATTACTTCTTCAGAAGGGAATTGAGAGCTATACCCTGAAGAAGGTGAGTGTGGGAATTCTCTTTGAGTCTGGAATGTCCCTATGTTTGCGGTTTTTTTTTTTTTTTTTTTTTTTTTTTCCTTCAAGTTACAAAATTTAAAACCATATTGTGATTAGACGTTAAACTTCTGCAACCAAAAGGAAGCAGGAAACTAATATTTCTCGAAGTGCTTATTACATGCCAGGTACTGTGCTAGAAAAACAAAACAACTGTAAAAAACCCTTCAAATTTGGCTGGGTGCAGGCACTCATGCCTGTAATCCCAGCACTTTGAGAAGCTGGAGGGAGGAATGCTTGAGCCCAGGAGTTCCAGACCAGCCTGGGCAACGCAATGAGACCCTGTCTCTACAAAAACAAACAGACAAAAACAAAAACCCAAAGACACTCAGAATCAGTAAACGTTAATCAATCAATATAAAGAGTGAGGGGCATTAAGTATTTTGGACTGAAGCACTCTCAGAGAGGGAAGTAGTTGAAGCTGAGGTAAGCAGCTTATGAAGAGGCTATGATGTACAGAGGGCAAGGATTTGGAAAAATGGCAACAGGAAGAAAGAAAGGGTTGGAAGCTCAGACTTAGGGAGCATCTACAAGGGTGTCTTTTTCACGTTGGTTGGAACATCCAAATCAAGGATGATTTCAGAATCACCTAGATGATTAAAAAACTACAGAGACCCAGGCCATATCTCAGCAGTTCTGACAATTGCTCTGGGTTGAAGCTTGAATCAGTAGCCATGAAAAACAACAAGTGAAACAACTTTTGGGGCTTTTTTCATTGATTTGCAGTTTCTCAGCACATCTCTAAGTGGTAGCTCATTTACTCTTCCTATGACTTTAGACGGAGGACGTTTCCATCTAAGTTTTCAGGTTAGAGACACAGAGGGACGTGAGACCAGTGGTGTGTCCCAGGGTTCTGCTGTGTTCTAACCATGGAGAGCACTATTCAAAGCCAGGTCTGCTTGATTTCTAAGACTTCATTCCTTGGGCCTCTTGGATTTCAGAAGCAAAGGGTAAAAGGAGTGCTGAGGAGAAAGATGACAGAGGCTTTCACTTCTACTCCTCGGCTTTCCAAACTAAGTTTCAAGACTGGCTGTTGCATTTGATATGCAATACATACAAAGAAGGCAGATTGAAGAGTATGAAGATGCAGCTTTTGCTACCAGATATTAAGATAAAAGTAGGAAGCGATGCAAAACATGGACACAAACACACACCTGCGCCAGTTAGCCTGCATCATTAGATTTTTGTTAAGTGTTTAGATAACAAGGTAGTTTAAGCCTTCAGGTCTTCCCTCTATTGGGTTCGTTTTCCTTCTGGTTCTTCAGAGAGTTGCCACCAATTCAGACTGTGAGTAGTAGACATAACCTCTAGCATTGTTGATACAACTATAACATCCCAAATATCAGTACAATTGGTTGACTGCATAAAATTTCCAGTTGCATGGTTGGAAAGTTCTATAAGTCTGAATGCTTGAACCAGTCTTAAATGTGGAGGAGGACTCAACTAAAGCTCTCCTCGTGTCCTCCCTCTCATATATTTGCAAAATCCTTTCCACAAATAGAACACTGTTTTTAATGCTTCACCATTCCAATTTTGCATTGTAGAAGACAATTTTATGGATGAAGGAAGTGGGATTCAGGCGCTCCAGCTTGGCATAGAAGCCTATGATTGTCTGGTCCTCAGTCCTCAAGCCCTCTCATTTCCTCATGTGACTGCTCAGAATAAGCAGCTGAAAGCAAGTCTTTGAAATCTCAGAAACATGTACAAATGCAAGTGTTTGGGTGAGAAGTGAACTTGGGTGTTCTCTAGTTCTCACACTACTTGACTAATAGGTTCTGGGCTCCACACAGTGAGGGATTATCAACCCCCTGGCCCAGGGCTCTCTGGGTCTTGGTTCTTTGTTTCTGATGCTCAGCAATTGTGATCAACGAAACCAATGTTGCTTTTCTATCACGAGGTCTAACCTTTTTCTAAGAAGTCTGTGTTTGATATTAGGGAATAGCTAGCAAAGTTATCAAGTAACTATAGAAACAGCCTGTTGTTAGAGTTTTTATATTGAATGACTGTAGTTGACAACAGTGTAGCACCAGTCATTTTCTGGGACATCTTAAAAACACTGGTGAGAAGTTTCCACTCAGATGTCTGTCATGTCATTCTTGCCTTTCTCTACACAGGGTCCATTTTCTATTATTGCTGTTAGGAGTTCTTCTACTGGTTTTTCAGCTTTTGAACTTTCAAATTCTAATTAATTGTAAGCCACTTGACTGTACTACCTAAAATGTATATGTATATATACAGATATATATATATATAGATAGATAGATAGATAGATAGATGAGATATATATAGAGATCAGACATATATGTTATATGTATGTGTGTATATATATAAAAGTTATATATATGTATATGTATGTGTACACATATGTAAAACTGATCTGGTTCTTCGTCTGAGTTAAAAGCCCTCAGGCTAGTCAGAGAAAACATGCATATTCCATGGCATGGCATTCAAGCCCTTGTACTTTGATTCCATCAATCTCCTACCATCACTCCAAGAAGCTCTTGTTTAAAAAGCCACGTTTAAATGGCATGTTCCTACTTCTGTCTTCATAGTGATCTTCATCTGTACCATGTACTCTTCTTTCTTCTTGTTCCATCTCTGTTAGGCTGTTTCTACCCAGAAGTCCAGGTTCAGCTCAAATGCTATCCCTATCAGGTGAGTTTTCCACCTGGCATATGTTCAGTGTGCATATAGCATCTTTTCCCGGTATTTTTGTTGTAATTACCAGAGAATTCCTTTTATTTTAGTGGTAAATAGAGTTGTTTCCCCCATCTATTTAATAGATTTTATTAATGTGTAGAGTAGTGGCCCCCAACCTCTGGACCTTGGACTGGTACTGGTTTGGGGGCTGTTAGGAACTGGGCCACAGAGCTGGAGGTGAGCAGTGGGCATGTGAGTGAAGCTTCACCTGTGTTTACAGCCACTCCCCATTGCTTGCAATACTGCCTGAGCTCCGCCTCCTGTCAGATCAGCGGTAGCATTAGATTCTCATAGGAATGAGAAGTCTATTGTGAACTGCGCATGTAAGAGATCTGGGTTTTCCTTATGAGAATCTAATGCCTGATGATCTGTCACTGTGTCCCATCACCTCCATAATCCCCAGATGTGACTGTCTAGTTGCAGGAAAACAAGCTCAGGGATCTCACTGATTCTACATTATGGTGAGTTGCATAATTATTTCATTATATATTACAATGCAATAATAATAGAAATAAAATGCACAATAAATGTGATGCACTTGAATCATCCCAAAACCATCCCCCATTCTGTCTGTGGAAAAATTGTCTTCCATGAAACTGGTTATGGAACTGGTGCCAAAAAGTTGGGGACCACCCTTCTAGAGTATATCAGAGTAATTTCATAGATTGATGAATTCATTTATCATATTCATTCACTCAGCAAGCATTACTGGACATTGTGTACTGGCTTGGGTGGTAGATACAGAGATTGGGAACATTGTCGTCAAAGAGTTTGTAGTTAAGTGAAGGAGATGACAAGTGTACAGACAATTAAAAAAACAGTGGAATAAGAATCATGATATAAAAGAGAGAGCCAGGAACATTGAGGAGAGGCACTTAACCAGATGGGGGTTCTCAGTCCATTGATATGGAGGTCAAAATTGTTTAATGGAGCAAGTGACCCTTTCAACGGAATGTTTTCAGAATGAGGATTTAGCCAGACACAAAAGGGCAGGTGAGGTTGTGAAGAGGAATTGAGCGGTCCTCCTCAGAACTCCAGCCCAGTTCCTTGGACAGAATAAATGCTCACTGACTTATAGAGCCAAATTATTGAATTCATAAAATAAGGGTAAATTGTTAAGAATCAGATAAGTAGCTTGAAGAACACTGACAGCTAGTGTTTTTTGAACACAGTGTGCCAGGTGCCTTGCCGAAAATCTTAATGATCATCTTGTTTAAACCTTACATGGCTCATAAGAGGCTGGTGCTGTTGTTATTTTCATTTTATGGATGTAGAAACTAAGACTTGGAGAGGGGAAGTGACTTACCCAAGGTCATACAACTAGTACTGGAGAATTAGGGATTCTAGATCTGAATTTGGACTCTGGAGCTTAAGCTTCTAACCAACTAGATTATGCAGAAAAATGGACAGGATCTCTTCTGTTGCTGATCAATTCACTTGGCAGTTTGTTTGTTAATTCCTTGCCTTTACTTTAGTTGTGACAATGCTTTCATCTTAGATCGTGTCCTGAGGCTGCTGCCTTTATTTTTATGGGAAATGACTATTTTTATGATCCTTGCTAACAGCATGTTTAAACAATTTTCCATTAAGGAGGGGTATGTTTTTCCTTCTAATATCAAGAGCCATTAAATGAAATTCTACAAAGACTTGCTGATAGCAACCTTAGGAATTTCTCTGCATGTGAAACCTATCTGAGAACTTAAAATCTGGATAAAATTATAGTGTTCATTTGGTGCAATCCTCTCTTGGCACAAATGAAATCATAAAATCACAGTATTGTCATCCAGGAGGGGCCTTAGACATGATGGAATCCTACCTTTTTTATTTTCTGGGTGAAGAAATCAAAGTGCAGAAAGATGAAAGAACTCCCCTCCAAGGTTTCCCAGCTGGTAGAGACAGAATCAGGACTAGATCCTCTATTCTGACTCCTGACCAGTACCTCACACCTAATAGATGGAGACATGCGCCAGTCTCTGGTCACCAAGAACATAAGACCATGCCATACTCATTGTTACTGTTCTAGCATTTATAGTAGAAGCTCAAGCAAAGCAGGATGACAGAATACCTAATTCTGGTCACTACAAAATTATAATGATGGCTAAAGTGAATGCCCAGCCATGCCTGTCTAGACGGGCCATCTGTTTAATTGGTATATGGTTCAAGTGAGAATTTTTAATCTCTGTTTGCCACATCCATTTTAGTTCTCTAGTGATGACTTATTTCCTATACTTCCATTTAGATTATTTACTCTTAATTTAATAACTATACCTTGTTTACTTTGGGACTGAAGATTCCGTTGTTTTTCTTTCTTTGTTCTTTTTTTTTTTTTTTTTTTTTTTTTTCTATTTCCAGGGCTTAAAGGTTAGGAATGACCTTGCCAGACTTCCCTGGAGACTTACGCTGTCTCCTTTCAGATTTCTGAAGCAGTTGGGTGCTATTTTTAGTCCACTATTACCAATGTGAAAATGGAACTTGTATTATTTCATTATAGATATTTCACTTTAGTATTGACAGAATTAAAAAAATAATTTGATCTGTGCTTGATCTTGCAGCCAGGTTATGATAGACATTTTTAGCTACCTGGTTCACATGTTGAAAAACATGTGTCTTCTCTGAGACTAATTACTAAGCCGGATGTTGGTTATATACTGTTTACTATTAAATTTTCCCCTTGTAGTTTAATACTGTTCCAGGAAATGAAATGAAAGTTTAATAAGAATGGCAATTGATGGACCCATATGTCGGAAGTATAACTCTATCTCAAAAAAAAAAGAAAAAAAAAAAGAAAAGAAAAGAAAAAGAAAAGAGAAAAAGGTGAGGGAGTTTCTCTTTGGTAACCTAAGCTATGTGAATCAGAAGGTACATTAGCTTTTCTTTTTTGTAAACTCCTACATAATTTTAGTAAACAGGAACAGTAATCTAATGTGATATGTGTTATATTACCTGTGTTAAAGGCATGGCTGATGGGCTGTAAGTGTACCACACCAAGATGATTTGACATACTTATTTTGTAGAGATATATTTATTAGGATAGAATTTATAACTAAACAAAACTATAGTATTTTTTTTCACTTTGGTTTTCTTAAATGAGTCAAAGAACTGCTTCAATTTCCAGTTAAAATAGTTTAAAAGGAGATATGAAAAATCTTACAATTCACAATGCTGTAAAGAGAGAATGTAGGAATTAATAGGTTCTTAATATCAATATTTTATGGCTTGTATACATGTAGAAGAAAAACAATTTGAGATAGAAAAAGTTAATGTGGACTTCTTGAGATTGGCCTTCACATTTCTTTTCCTTTCTGTGAAAAATTGAAAGCCAAAATGTATTTTCTTCTGGTTTTGAAAGTACTATCAAGATCCTTGCAACAAAGTAAGTTCCACTAATGAGCTGAAAACAAAGCTCACTCCTCTCGAGATACTGAGAGACTTTGCTCAGCATCCTTTATTCTGGTGGTTCCTTGAATACAGATAATACTAAACACAGGAAGATTAGGACCACGACAACTTTTTCTAAGTCAATATTTCTTCTCTTTGGAAGATGATCTTTTTAAATCTTCTCAAAGTCCAGGCTAAAACTTTCTAATTGAATCTACATGAAGGAGAACTCCAGCAGGTGGAAAGAAAGTGAGAAAGAGAAATGAAAGCTGCATGTCTCATGGTGCTGTGCCAGGGAGTTCTTAAGGTGAGGGAGGCCTGGCACTGTGGCTCATGCCTGTAATGCCAGCACTTTCGGAGGCCGAGGTGGGTGGATCATGAGGTCAGGAGTTGGAGACCAGCCTGGCCAATATGGTGACACCGCGTTTCTACTAAACATACAAAAATCAGCTGGGTGCAGTGGTGTGTGCTTGTAGTCCCAGCTACTCGGGAGGCTGAGGCAGAAGAATCACTTGAACCTGGGAGGCGGAGGTTGCACTCCTGCCTGATGACAGAGCAAGACTCCTTCTCAAAAAAAAAAAAAAAAGGGAGGGAGTTTCTCTTTGGTAACCTAAGCTATGTGAATCAGAAGATACTTTAGCTTTTCTTTTTTGTAAACGCCTACATAATTTTAGCAAACAGGAACAGTAACCTAGTGTGATATCCCACTGGCCCAAGACTTATCGCACCTTCAAAGTTGCCTAATTATGTCCAAAACAGACATATGTCTTTGGACGAGAAAAGTATGGTTAAGCGTGTGATGATTACTTATCATCCTGAGCTCAGATCTGTAATTGTGGCTGGATTCGTGCATCCCTGCCGCCTTTTCTTAGAAGCACCATATGTAGGCCTGTCAGATAACACATAGGATGCCCAGGTAAACTGGAATTTCAGTGAAAGAACAAATAACCTTTTTGCATGTCCCATGCAATATCATACTAAAATATTATTTGTTGTTTATGTGAAATTCAAATGTAATTGAATGTCCTGCATTTTTATTGGTGAGATCTGGCAGCCCTGGCCATGTTGCGTCCCTATTTAATGGGCTTAATTTTTTGAAGCCTGGAGGTTTTCTGTTGTGGTGCCCATTCCCATCTGCCATTCTACCAGGAAAGGAAGCATGCGGATGTAGAATTTGCATGCTTATTTTTGTCATGATTATTGATTATAATAGAAGACGCAGGTTTAGATTAAACATACAATGACATTGCTGTCATTCAGATAATTGTAATTTTTGCTAATTGTAAAGAAGGATAATTAAAGTATAAGAGAAAATATTACAATGTATGAGTGGAACGTTAAGGAACAGGATCTGGTAAAAAGATTTCTTGCGGCCAGGTGCAGTGGCTCATGCCTGTAATCCCAGTACGTTGGAAGGCCGAGGTGGGCAGATCACAAGGTCAGGAGTTCAAGACCAGCCTGGCTAACATGGTGAAGCCTTGTTTCTGCTAAAAATACAAAAAATTAGCCAGATGTGGTAGTGTGTGTCTGTAATCCTGGCCACTCAGGAGGCTGAGGCAGGAGAATCTGGAAGGCGGAAGTCACAGTGAGCTGAGATCACGCCATTGCACTGCAGCCTGGTGACAGAGCGAGACTCAGTCTCAAAAAAAAAAAAGAGTTTTTGCTTTCAGAACTATGAATTAGGTAACTTTTGTGAATGAGTAAGATCATGAGTATTATAAAAACAATATATTTGTTGTCTTGGGGAAACTATCTTATTTTTCAATTGGATTTCAGAAAAGAGTAGTTCAGAGAAACAAATCCCTGAAATGCTTTTTGAAGTGAAAGATTTAGAAGACAAAAGTAAACCTCCTATCTAGATAAAACATTGAAGAGAGCTGCACTTTCCCTCCTCTGCCCATTCAGTTTGCCACAATTTGGGGATGGCTGACTCGGTAGAACTTGACCTTGACTCTGGTGGACTTGGAGATGGCATACGCACAAGGGATGCGTGGCTACAACTGGTCCGTGGGAATGGGGCTCTCCAATACGTGGTTGGGTTTGTAAATAAATCAAGGCTATGGTGTGAACAAGGATATGCATGGAAGACAGTGGGATGAGGAAATGCTCCAGCAATTAGTGGAATATAGGTCAGATAAGTAACTCTACTTGTGTCATTTTCTGGTGAAAAATTACCTGAAGGCTTTTTGATGAAGCCATTGGAAAAGGATTGGAAGTGAGAATTCTCGAGTCCTGAAAATATTTCCTTTTACTCGGTCCTAACATGAGGTCGTTAAAGAACTCCCAGAGTCACGCTGGAAGGCATGACTGGGAGTAAGAATCAGAGTGAGGCCTAGAAATGTGTTCTTGGCCAGGCACGTTGGTTCACACCTATAATTCCAGCACTTTGGGAGGCCAAAGCAGGTGGATCGCCTGAGGTCAAAAGTTTGAGACCAGCCTGGCCAAAATGGTGAAACCTTGTCTCTTCCAAAAATACAAAAATTAGCCAGGTGTGGTGGCATGTACCTGTAACCCCAGTTATTTGGGAGGCTGAGCCAGGAGAATCGCTTGAACCTGGGAGACGGAGGTTGCAGTGAACCAAGATCGTGCTGCTGAACTCTAGCCTGTGTGACAGAGCAAGACTCTATCTCAAAAAAAAAAAAAAAAAGAAAAAGAAAAAATTAAATAAATGTGTTCTCCAGGGTTCTTGGGTACTTAGGAAATTGGTTGCTTTCATGGGTGGGAGTCAAGGTGACTAGCTAACAGCTGAGTGATTTTGCCCAGTTGGACATGAACCAGGTTGAGCAGAGAGCCCTGGGGATGGGGGAGGGAAGGAATTGAAAGTTGGTTGTGTGGTTTGGCTTTGGCTTCATGGCATGCTTACATCTTGCTTTGCATTGCATGCTTAGACTATAGCAGGTGCATCAGGAAGTGGATTTCTGAGCTCAATACAAAAAGTTATAAATACCACCTATAAGGGTGATAAAGATACATAGTTGATTTTCTTCCGTGCAAGGCCATAGCTTGTAGGAAGATTAAGAGTGAATGACATACAGGTTGGGAATTTGAGCCTTATATTCAGAGATTTTAGGTTACTTCTGATTCTACTGTCTAGACAAAACCATGAGAGGATAGTGTCTAGAAATGAGAGGTAGCTCTTTTCTAAGGGGCAGAGACTAGAATGTGCCAGCCTGTGCTGTGAGGCCTGGGCTAGATGTTTCCGAAGAGTAAAAGGGCAGCTTTACTACTGGATATTTGATCCTCAGGCTCTAGAAAACTCCGCTTTACTAACTTCATTGACTTCCTGGGTACCACATGGGATCCTTGTTCTTCCTCCTTGTAAGCAGCAATTGAAATCATAGTTTGGCAGCCTGGTTTACAGTGATCGTGGTGGCTTGTCTCCTATGCTCTTACCTCACTCTGTCGATGTTGTAAAACCTCTAGCTAGCTTCACGGGGTGACTGACCCAGTTTGCTCATTTTTTCATTCAGCACATATTCATTGACCATCTACTCTACACCAGGTACTGTTATCAGCACTGGGAATAGATCAGTGAACCACTGATCAATTTGCCTGGTGGGACAAATTGACAAATTGGGAGAAGTTTTATTCAAGACTTTGCTTAAAGGTGACATTTAAGCAAAGTCTTGATTGGGGAGGGAATAGTGCCATGAAGATATCCTGGGGAAAAGCATTTTAGGCTGAGGGCACAGCAGGGAAAAGGCCCTGATGTGGGAACATGCCTGGTGTGTTTGAGGCACAGAGGCCAGCATGGCTGGAGTAGAGTTAGAAGTTGGAGGTGCTGGGCATGGTGACTCACATCTGTAATCCCAGCACTTTAGGAATCCAAGGCAGGTGGATTCCTCAAGCTCAGGAGTTTGAGACAAGCCTGAGCAACATGGTCAAATTCTGTCTCTACCAAATATACAAAAATTAGTTGGG
>CAUYLG010012195.1:0-68941 GCA_963573385.1 Cacajao melanocephalus | reverse complement strand
ATACACTGCACCCAATTTGTAGTCTTTTATCTCTCACCCACTTCCCACCCTTCACCCCTGCGTCCCCAGAGTTCATTGTGTCATTATGCATTTGCATCCTCATAGCCTAGCGCTCACTTATGAGTGAGAATATATAGTGTTTGGTTTTCCGTTCCTGAGTTAGGAAGTTAATCAGATTTAGAAGAGGTCATGAGGGTGAGGCCCTCATGATGCAATTAGTGCCCTTATAAGAAGAGACACCAGAGTTTGCTTCCTCTCTCTCTCTCTCTCTTCACTTGTGAAGGCACAGGAAGAAAGTGGCCATCTCCAAGCCAGGAAGAAGGCTCTTACTAGGGAACAGAATTGGCTGGTGCCTTAATCTTGAACTTCTCAGCCTGCAGAACTGTAATAAATAAATTCCTCTTGTTTAACCCACCCAGTCTCCAGTATTTTGTTTGGCAGCTGGAGCTGACTAATACAGGGGACTACGTAGAGAGTACTATTAACCAGGATACAGAAGGAGGTTCTTTTGGGAGGGGAAGATGTTGAGTTCAGTGTTAAACACTGTGTAAATTAGGACTCTTTGGCTGCCAAGTTATGGAAACCCATGTCAAACTACTTTAGGGAACTTCATAAGTTCACCAAATGGTGGAAAGTAGAGATAGAGAAAACTTCTTCAAGACTGAACTCTAAAAGCACCAGGATTAGGTCTCTGTCCTGACGTCTATCTCTCTCTTTCCATCTCCCTTTGGCTTCACTGTATTTGGACTCATTCTCTCAAGGCACTCCAAGTAGCAAGGGATAGTCCACCGGCAGTTCTGGAATCCAAGAAGAAAGAGAGCTACTCCTTCACTGCAACTTTGAAAACTTCCTGGAAAGACATCCCACAGGAATCAAAAAAATGAATGAGATAGTCTAAGTCGCTTGTTTTGAGGAATTATAGTCATAAAAGCACAAAAACTTGGAGATATCTCTGATATTTCCAAAGAGCAGACCACAATCCTGGCATGTAATAGGAGCTCCATAAATATTAAATCAAAGGACAATGAATGGACACTTTCCAAAAGATCATTTGGCATTTATCAGGTACCTTCATGGCATACGTTTTCATCTATTTAGAGTCTGTCCTTCACCCCTGGCCCCAACTTATATGTCAAACTGTAACAAGTAGGTTGAAGTTTTTTGACAGAAGAGCCAAATTCTGCAGTCACACTTCATTCAAAACTCCTGGGAGAGCAAGCACCTCCTGGGGACAGGAGGCAAGAGCTGGAAAACACATTAAACCTCACATAAAAAATACCTCCCTACCCCCACCCACCACCGTCACACCATTTAAATTTTGCCACCAACTCACCAGCACAGCATTACCCACTGTACCGTCTGTTAGGAGAGGAGGCTCAGATCCCTAGCAGACCACTTCTAAAGACTATAAAACCAGCTTTACACTATCACAGTGAACACCGGTTTCTCTTCATAGTTCTACTGAGCTCCACTGAAGACAAAGATTGGATGGGCATGTTTGACAGCGATATTGATAAATGACAAAGACTAAAATCAGGTTTCAAAGCTGCACAGTGCATCTTCAGTATTGCAGCAAATGATATTTTTTGCCTGTTGTCTGAACCTCAATATATTTAGTTTTATTCTTTACTAATTATATTTTATTTTGTTTTATTTATTTAGGCTGCCAGTAACATTTTTTGAGGGTTACCTCATGCATGACCCTGTACTGTGTACCAAGGGAAAGATAAGCAGCTAACTTTCCCCAGGACACAATTGAAAGAGTAGCAAGAACATTATCTACTTGATAAATCTAGATTAGACCCCTCCTTCTCAATCTCTGGATCCCAGACCCCAGAAACCTCTTTCTTCTGATCCTATGGGAATCCATGCAGACTCATAAGTGGTCATGACCATTCTTTCTCCTACCTTATTGGTGACCCCCCGTTCTTTCATCATTTCCCTGCTGCCACTGTCACAGCCCTGTCATCACCAGCTGGGTGTGGGCTTAACTATAGCTAAGGAACATTTATTTGTTCCAGCTAAAGAATCTACATATCTGTTGAGTGGGGTGATGAGAAGGAAGGATTTCTAAACTGACCCACAGGTTTCTGACCTTGGGGATGCCATAAACTGAATTCCATGCCCCACTCCACACCCAATTTCATATGTTGAAGCCTTAACCCCCTATGTGACGGTACTTGGAGATAGGGTGTGCATGTGTCCACACAGGTGCACATTCACACACACACAACCCTGTGATGTATTCCATTACTCATCACAAGATAACTCTACCCTGACCTCCATTTCTTAGAGAACTCTAAAGATACAGTTCTTCACTCCGCTTTCTTTCTATTACAACCCTCCTGCCAACAACCCTGGCACAAGTCTATGGGAACCCGCTTAACAATGTAACACTGTTAACATCTCTAGCGGTTAGGCCAAAAGGCCTTCTGGAAACCTCCACCCTCACCTCCTGTTCTTCCTGCCCCCAGCCAAGGTCTTGCATCAAGTTCATGTACATCCGTTCCTCTCTCATGTCTGCATCTCCCTTCAGGGTGCTCACTCAGAGGGGGCTCCTTGTTTCCCTAATAGCTCTGGAATCAGACCTGGAGTGGGGATTGTGTGAGTGAAGCCTCTCAAAGAGGCCCACATCTGTTAGAGTCCATAGCAGAGAAACAATCTAGACCTATGCCCCTGGGGCTCCCTCTACACAAACATGATTTATGGTCAGTTATTTGGAACTCAGAGTCGTTTTCCTCCCTAACCAACCTAAAAAGTGGTGGGTAGGTGCTCAGGAGAACTCACAAAACTCCATTTGACCCACAGACCTCTTCTGGAGTTCTACACATATGATAGAACCTACCTAACAATAGTCTGCAGTTCTATGGTTGCCCTGGGGAAGTGAGTTCTGAGGTCCAGCCAGGATCACAACTCTGCCACTGCCATTGGTAGGAACAGCCCAGCTTTCACCTTCCACTGCTTGCCAACACAAAGGTAGGGAATCTCCTGAAACCTAGTTTTATTTTTTTTTTTTAAGGGACAGGAGCAGCTACTTTGAGGGCTGAGGTGAGAGGATCACTTGAACCCAAGAGGTAGAGGCTGCAGTGAGCCGTCATCATGCCACTACACTCTAGTCTGAGCTACAGAGCAAAACACTGTTTCAAAAATGAAATAAGGCTGGGCACAATAGTCCACGCCTGTAATCCCAGCATTTCAGGAGGCCGAGGCGGGTAGATAACCTGAGGTCAAGAGTTCGAGACCAGCCTGGCCAGTATGGTGAAACCCTGTCTCTATTTAAAATACAAAAATTAGCTGGGTGTGGTGGCAGGCACCTGTAATCCCAGCTACTGGGGAAGCTGAGACAGGACAACTGCTTGAACCTGGGAGGCAGAGGCTGCAGTGAGCCGAGATTGGGCCACTGCACTCCAGCTTGGCAACAGAGCAAGACTCTGTCTCGGGGAAAAAAAAAACCACCAAAACACAAAAATGAAGTAAAAAAGGATGAGGGGAACAGAAAGCAGGCTGTACAGGCAAGGGGTTCAGAGGGGCTGCCTCAGGGTTTGGGGCTCCTCCAGAGACTCAGGCTGCTCCCCGGTGTGTCAACCCAAAAGACAGGCCGTGGTGGCATGTTCAGCCCGAATAGGACTCCCATCACAGACACAGTCTACGCTATGGCACTGATGCTGCAGAGAGCAATGGATTTGGGGATTCTAATGGAAGAGAAGGTGGGAACTAAGAAAGTCTGTCAGGTTTCTGGGTGAGGTCAAATAAGGAATTTAAAAAAAATAATTAACAACTAAAGCTAGATCAGTATTTGATCGGTATTATACTTAATGAGGTCAAATCCAATTTAATACACTATATTATGGAATTCTGAAATATGCAGCTCACAAATATTGAATGTTTGTCAATCCTAGTAGATACGGCCCTTTTGTAGATTTGAGAGAACCCTCGGCCTTTGTCTAAATCTAATCTCTCTCTCTTATTTGCACTTTAATACTCGGCTTTTGTAGAGTCAAGATAAACTTACTTAAAAGTTTAAAAAGCTAAATGTAGAGAAAACAAGTATAAGCCTCTATTTTATTTCCCTGGATCTGTTCAGGAAGACTATATATATACATTTTTTTTTTCTAGATGGTGGAGTAGGAGAAGGTGTGAAAAATTTTTCTATATTTTTAATAACCTTTGTTCAGAGACCCAAAAAGCAATTTTTAAAATGACAATAGCGATATGAAAATGTTTTTCTTCATTGCAAGTATGAATGGATTTAAATGAGTTTTCTTTTATCTAAGTCTACTGTCTTATTCTGCTCTCATCTAAGTCTATCGTTTCATTTTATTTAAGATATTATAGTGTCAAATTACTTTCACCTGACCACATACTTGAAGTGAAAACAGGGAAACGATGATTTAGAAAGTTTACCAGAATCAGGAAAGAAACTGAAGACCTATTTTAAATTTCACAATCCTGGTAGCTTTGGTGATGAATTAACAGATTAAATACTTCCATGAGAATTATTTAGATACAGTCAATTCAACAGTATTTTCTGAAACTATTATGTGCTAAACAATGCATTGCAGTGTGTCACATGAGGATCTACACACAAAAGCACACAGCATGGTACCTTCATTGGTGGAACTTATAATTATTTACATATGTGAAAAAGCAGAGAGCTCTGTTTAACATGTAACCAACTACTAAACCCAGTGCCTATTGCTTTCTTAAATAAGAGAAGATGTGGGACCCCAGGTAGCTCCAGGGAACAAGTTACAATTTAAATAGACTGGCAAGTCCTTTGGATGTTGAAAATTAACAAAAGCCCAAGTAGGGTTAAGCTTGGCCTTTTATAAGAGAGTATGGGCCACGTGTGATGGCTCACACCTGTAAACCCAGCATTTTGGGGAGGCTGAGGCAGGCGGATCACCTGAGGTCAGGAGTTCGAGACCAGCCTGGCCAACATAGTGAAACCCCGTCTCCACCAGAAATAAAAAAATTAGCTGCGTGTGGTGGCATGCACCTGTAATCCCAGCTATCCAGGAGACTGAGGTAGGAGAATCGTTTGAACCTGGGAGGCAGAGGTTGCAGTGAGCCGAGATTGTAACACAGTGCTCCAGCCTAGGTGACAGAGTGAAACTCCATCTCAAAAAAAAAAAAAAGAGAGAGAGTGAGTATGAAAAAACTGTGCTAGGCACAGTGGCTCATGCCTGTAATCCCAGCACTTTGGGAGGCTGAGGCGGACAGATTGCTTGAGCCTAGGTGTTTGAGACCAGCTTGGGCAACATGGCAAAACCCTGTCTCTACGAAAAATAAAAAAAATTAGCTGGATGTAGTGGTGCTTGCCTGTGGTCTCAGCTACCAGGGAGGCTGAGGTGGGAGGATCACCTGAGCCCAGGGAGGTCAAGGCTACAGTGAGCCATGATCACACCCACTGCACTGCAGCCTGGACGAAAGATTGAGATCCTGTCTAAAAAAAAAAAAGGAAGAAAGAAAGGAAGAAAGAAAGAAAAAGAAAGAAAGAGAAAGAAAGAAAAAGAAAGAAAGAAGAAAGAAAGAAAGAAAGAAAGAAAGAAAGAAAGAAGAAAGAAAGAAAGAAAGAAAGAAAGAAAGAAAGAAAGAAAGAAAGAAAGAAAGAAAGAAAAAGAGAAAAGAGAAGAAAAACTGGCCAGAAGTGGGAAAGTTATTTTGGAACAATTGGGGAGAGATAAGGGAGAGGAGAACATGTTTTGAGAAGATGGGCCTGTCAGTGGATGCATAAGAAGAAAATACATCAATTATGAGGTCACTGCAATCTTCGAAGGGGAATGTGGCCAGAGTTAGCACTAGTATGGATGTATGAAAATAAAAACAGAGAAACACAAAAGGCATTTCAGCAGAAATATAGATACAACATGTGCATCATTAGAGTAGGAGACAATTCTTGTTCCTTTCTAAATTTTTATCTTGGTTCTTTCCTTTTCTCTGGACCCATTTCCTCTACGTCTTTTGTCTTCATGTCTTGTTTTGTTATTGTTGGTGGTGGCTGGGTTTAATTTTTTTTTAATTTTTTAAAATTTGTATTTAAAATTATACTAGCATACATGTTAGTTTTGGAAATTTTGAAAAATATACAGGAAGAGTATAAAGACATTAAAAAGCACCTGTACTCTCACCACTCAGATGATTTCAGGTAACATTTTTTTCCAATCTTGACTGATGCATTTAAGAGTGATTATTAAACAAGATGGGCTTGGTGGAGTGCACAGATGAAGCAGCTTAATGGCTTCCTTCCCACCATGGCCTTGGAGCATACTTCATCAGTTCCCCATTCTCTGCCCTGAGCCACAGTTCAGCAAGATCCCATAGCTTTCCCATTGTTTTCAGGTATCGGCACTGGGTCATGTGCAGGCATTAAAAGTCCATATTTCTCAAGTCAAGCCAATACTTCTGCCTTCCCTCAGCTCAGAATCTGCAGTTTAGGGGCTTGGAGTGGAACAGGTCATGGTCTGCTCTTTCATTCTTGTCACCCCACCCTACTCACACTGTGAGAAAATCCACACACCCTTACCCCACGGGTGGAAGTGAGGCCTGAGCCCACTACTGCCCACTCTCTCTTTGCCCTGACTTTGTGGACTACTCTGGCCAAATTCCCACCTTCGGATATTGCCAGTGCTGTCTCAGGCACCGGGGTCTATGCCGCAAAGCGCTCTCTACCCCTGTAAGTTCACTTCAATTGTCCTTTCTGAGAAATCTCTTATATAGGCTGCTGCTGGTGATAATGGTGAGCACTAACTGGGCTTTTCTTTCTTTAATTTACAGTAAATATTGTGAAGCTCTGTCTAAACTCTTTTTTGAGAATATGCCGATATTTGTTAACAATTATTCTTAGCTTTGGGCTTTGGTCAACAGTTCAAGACAATCGAAAAAGTCCCAATTCACAACCTAATACATATATATATATAGAGAGAGAGAGAGAGACAAGCACACACACACACATAAAATAATAATAATTAGGCCATGCACAATGCTTCGTGCCCATAATCCCAACACTTTGGGAGGTCAAAATTGGAGGACTGCTTGAAGCCAGGAGTTTGAGGCCAGCCTGGCCAACATAGTGAGACCCTCCATCTCCTTTTTTAGGAAAAAAAAAGAAATAATAGTAATAATAATTGAGACTACATCATTTGCATCATACTTACATATATGTATTATATAAGTATATATATCACTAGCATTATATAGTGAGCATTTCCTGTGTCACAAAACTATTTTCCAAAAACATGATTGTTTTTCTTTTTTTTTTTTAATAACTGTATTCTGTAATGGCAGTAATACAATTATTGGATTAAGAGACCACAGGAGAAAAGGCAGATGATGTTTCTGGAAGACAGATATGGACTACAAAAAGGGGATGGAAAAGTCACGTGACAACCATTGTGAAAATACAGTATAAAAACATGATTTTTATTGGCTCACAATTTTTCATCGTATGACTGTTCATTTCTCATTATCTATTCAACCATCACCCAATTACACATTTATAATTTTGCTAATATAAATGTCATTGCAATAAATATCCTTGTTTGCAAATGTTTGTGCACATCTTTGTTTATATTCTTAGGATAATCCCTAGAAGTAAAATGTTTCAATCAAAGGTTATGGACATTTTTAAGGCTCTTGATACCACAAGAAAAACCCTCAAGAAAAGTGGAATAACCACTCAATGTGTGGAATAACATGCATATTGTACCCAACCTTTATTACCATATTTTTTACATTTACAATTTGATTAGTGAAGTATCATACTTTCCTGTCATGGTTTATCTTTCTTTGTTATTGAAGCAGACTCTTATTCACTCTGTATTTTTTCTTCCGTAAATGGTCTGTTCACGGCCTCTGCTTACTTTTCTCTTGGAATGTTAATATTTTCTTATTGATGTATAAACTCTCTTCATGTAATAGGAATAGTTATCTTTTTTATCATATTGTCTTTGTTGCAGATGTTTCCCAATTTGTTTGACTTGATTTTGCAGTCATCAGGGCAATGCTGTGGGTCTTAGGAAATAAAATTATCATCAACATTACCAAGCTTCTAAATCTGTCTTTCTGCTTCTCCTTTAATCTCTTGTGGTCTCCATTTGGCTTCATATGCTTCTGCCAGCAGCTGTCTCCAGATTGACAACCTTTTTGTTTATTTGTTTTGGTTTTTGAGGTAGGATCTCTGTCACCCAGGCTGGAGTGCAATGGCACCATCATAGTTGACTGCAGGCTTGAACTCCTAGGCTCAAGCAGTCAGTCCTCCAGCCTCGGCCTCTTGAGTACCTGGAATTACAGATGTGAGCCACCATGCCCAGTGGGCTTCATCATTTCTACTGGCTTGGTCATAGCTGGTACAGCCAGTTCCGGCCCCAGGTTTTCCTGGGTGGTCTAATGTTCCCCTCACCTCCAACACACACACACTGCCTTTCTTCAGTTCATTATGCACACAATCCCAAAATTAATATTCCCCAAACCCCACATCTATCCCTTCAGTGATGTCATTTTCCTCTTCACAAGCCCTTAGTGTGGCCTCCCTGCCCCACCCCTTTACCACAGAAAGGAAATGACCACTAATGTCATGACCACTCACTTGGCTAGATCACAATGAACTGTTATTTCACACAGCTTTCACAACTCTGCTCACTGATATAATCTCCCTTGTACAGACGGGAAACTGAAGTTCAAAGAAGTTAAATCATTAAGTAACACCTCGCTCATATGTAGTAAGGTTGGGACTTAACCACTACTCTGGCTGAATCTTTACACGAGAAACCAACCCATCCACAATAGATGGGCCTCCAAGCAGAGCCCAAACCCCCTTAGCCTTTTCAAATGTCCAGGTTTTGCTTCCTCTTACTACCATATATCAATCCCTCATTGTAATCAAATGTGTCTACTCACCTCCCAATCCCACTCCTGGGGCTCCCAAGTCTGTGGGCTTCTCTTTTGCCTCTGTGGGCTTCTCTTTTGCATTTGTGTCTTTATTTGTGGTGGTTCTCATCAAGAAGCTGCCTTTCCCCCTCTTTTTTACCCATTTGGAGTTCATCTCTCCTAAATGTCTACTTAATTTCACTACTTCCATCAAGTCTTTCCTGATTCCTGATTATCTTTAAATGTGTGTGTGTGTGTGTGTGTGTGTGTGTGTGTGTGTGTGTCTTCTTGAAATGCCTACAATATGCTTCCCTGGCGTCCACTGAATTATTAGATCATTGTCTTCCAATGCCTCATGCATTCTAGCGTTTGACCATTCTGCCAACTAGATTATGAGTCTCTTGTGGTCTAGCCCATGACTTCTATTTTCTTGTATTCTTCATATGCTCAGTACAATAACTTGTAAGAAGTTAGTCAATATTTGTTGATCCATGTCTTTCTCCTCCAAGGTACTGTATTAGTGACGGTGTCTCACTTCATCACCCAGGCTGGAGTGCAATGATGTGAACATAGCTCACCGCAGCCTCAACCGCCTGGGCTCAAGCAATCCTCCTGCCTCAGCCCCCAAGTGGCTGGGAACACAGGCACGCACCACCACGCCCAGCTAATTTTTTTTTATTTTTGGAAGAGATGGGGTTTCACCATATTGCTCAGGCTGGTCTCAAACTTCTGGGCTCAAGCAATCTGCCTGCCTTGGCCTCCCAAAGAGCTGGGATTACAGGTGTGTGCCATCACACCATGCCAAGTCATAATAATTCTTAAAAAGCTTTTCCCCCTGGCCAGGTGCAGTGGCTCATGCCTGTAATCCCAGCACTCTGGGAGGCCGAAGCGGGCAGATCATGAGGTCAAGAGATGGAGACCATCCTGACCAACACGGCGAAACCCCATCTCTACGAAAAATACAAAAATCAGCTGGGCGTGATGGTGCATGCCTGTAGTCCCCAGCTACTCAGGAGGCTGAGGCAGGAAAATCGCTTGAACCCAGGAGGTAGAGGTTGCAGGGAGCCGAGATCATGCCACTGCACTCTAGCTTGTTGACAGAGCGAGACTCCATCACAAAAAAAGAAAAAAAAAGAAAGCCTGGTGCGGTGGCTCACACCTGTAATCCCAGCACTTTGGGAGGCCGAGGCGGGTGGATCACGAGGTCAAGAGATCGAGACCATCCTGGCCAACATGATGAAACCCCGTCTCTACTAAAAATAAAAAATTAGCTGGGCGTGGTGGTGCGTGCCTGTAGTCCAAGCTACTTGGGAGGCTGAGGCAGGAGAATTGCTTGAACTTGGAAGGCGGAGGTTGCAGTGAGCCGAGATCATGCCACTGCACTCCAGCCTGGCACCTGGCGACAACAAGACTCTGTCTCAAAAAAAAAAAAAAAAAAAAAAAAGCTTTTCCTCCTTGGTAAAATATTAATTTGATCTTAAGACTCAAATATTTGGGACTTTCCTACTACACTGGTGATTTTCAAGAGTCAAGATCATAACAATTGTAAAATGCTGAGAGTATAGATAAATTATAGGGAAATTTACAGTAGCTTACTTCCTAATAAACATGCTAATAAACATACATAGAGAATTTACTACTAAATACCACTATGTGGGATGTTTTATTGATATACCTTAATAGTAGTTCATAGCATCTAAAGAGACACGAAATCAATTTTAGAGGACCTTAAACTTATTAAACATTACCATTTACTTTCCACCAGATTTTACAATGTTACTTTATGTAATAAATAGAAGTTACTGGAAAACAAAATATTTTTGGAGAATGTGGAAAATCATCTAAAGATATATTGGAGGGTTAGAGCGCCTGTTTTAACTAGCATCGCTTTGAAAATTGCACGAAACTTGGGAGATGATAAATGTTTACAATTTGCATCCACATTGTTATCAACACAATAAGCCTGTTAAACCCCTTGGCAGGAATATGAGCGGACTGCAGGCCACCCACATTATTTATCTAAGGGGAAAAAACATTATTCACAAATTTTAATTGCTCCTGTGGCACCAACAGTCTGAAAATGAAACATAAAAATGTAGCCTTTGGGAAGTTTTGCTGTGCAATGACTTTAGTGCAAACCTGACCAGAGGGACCGATGCCTCTATCACAATTATGCAAGGACCTGAATATAATAAGTTAATAGCTTCAACTCCGGTCCTAGTTTTTGGAAGAGATGGGGTTTCGCCATATTGCCCAGGCTGGTCTCAAACTTCTGGGTTCAAGCCATATTTGACATATTTTAAAACTCATTCTATCCACCGTAAATTCAACAAGTCCTACACCTGACCCAAAATAAATAAGTCATCACCTTCCCTAAGCGCCAGTACCGAGGGAGAGCTTTTAGCAGAGAGATTTATATTTAGAAACTCCAGGTAAAGGAAACCAGCCGATGCCTGTCTAGGGAATTAGGTTGACTTTCTACCTCTAAAGCTAAGACTTAGAGGGTTGCAAAGAAAAAGAGGAGGATTGGCAGGAGAGATGGTGAGAAATACCAAATCAGAGAAGTGACCTTTGGATTCAAGCTACAACAGAGGCCACGATGCTCATGAAACCCTTGAAACCCTAGAAATATTTACCCCAGACTCACTCTGCCTGCAGCCTTCCCCACAAGAGCAAGGGCACCCTTCTGCTTGCACAGGCCAAAAACCCTGGAGTTTGCTGGCACTGTCTTCAAAAGTGTCTCCCAAATCCCACTGCTTCTTGTCACCCTGCTTCCCTTTGTGTCACCTACAATCAATTCTCAACATCTTTATATGTAAGTATCACTCTTTTTCCTTTATAGTACCACTTCCTTGCTTAAAACTCAGCAATGGTTTCTCATTTCCCACAGAGTAAAGCTAAAATCCAATTATTTACTTTTTTTAAACAGAGACAGGTTTTCACTCTGTCTCCCAGGCTGGAGTGCAGTAGCACCACCTCAGCTCACTGCAGTGCTGGGCTCAAGCAATCCTCCCACCTCAGCCTCCCCAGTAGCTCTGACTATAGGTGTGCACCACCAGGCCTAGCTAATGAAGTCCTTTAAATGGCCTACAAAGTTCTGCATGCTCCACTCCTAACTTAGCCTTTGCTCGAGATGTGTGGCTCTTCCTGGAACACTTTTTCCCCAAATACTCACTTGGCTAACTCCTTAACCTCCAAATCTTTGCTCAGACATCACCCTCTCAATCAGGTCTACCCTGACCCACCATTGTGGGTCAAGATCCTGCCCCAGGCCCCTGTAGTTCCTGTAGTTGATATCCTCCTTACCCTTACATATATATACTTTTTTAGATAGAATCTCGCCCTGTTGCCCAGGCAGGCTGGAGTGCAGTGGCACAATCTCAGCTCACTGCAAGCTCCGCCTCCTGGATTCAAGTGATTCTCCTGCTTCAGCCTCCCGCGTAGCTAGACTACAGGCACCTGCCACCACACCCAGTTAATTTTTGTTTTTTGGTTTTTGGGGTTTTTTCTGAGACAGAATCTCACTCTGTCACCCAGGCTGGAGTGCAGTGGCATAATCTCGGCTCACTGCAAACTCTGCCTCCAGGGTTCAAGCGATTCTCCTGCCTCAGCCTCCTGAGTAGCTGGGATTACAGGTGTGCACCACCATACCCAGCTAATCTTTGTATTTTTAGTAGAGCTGGTGTTTCACCATGTTGGTCAGGCTGGTCTCAAACTCGTGATCTCATGATTTGCCCACCTTGGCCTCCCAAAGTGCTGGGATTATAGGCATGAGCCACCATGCTTGGCCTAATTTTTGTAGAGATTGGGTTTAGCTTTGTTGGCCAGGCTGGTCTCAAACTCCTGACCTCAAGTGATGTACCTTCCTCGGTCTATATGACTGGGATTACAGGCATGAGCTACTGCTCCCGGCCTTTGTTTTTGGTTTGTTTTTTTATATAGCATTATCACCTCTAACATGCTGTACAATTTACTTATTTCGTTGTATTTCTTGTTTAACTTTTGTGCCCCACCCGCCTTACAGAATGTGTAGGTTCCACAGAATAAGGGATATTTTTTGTTACTATTCATGAATGTATTCCAGATACTTAGAACAGCACCTGGGACATGGTAGAGGCTAGGTAATTATCTGTTAGATAAATAAATGAATGAATCCATGTTTTATCTGTGAAGAAAGTGAGGCACTAACAGGATAAGTGATCTGTTAAGCTAAAAAACAGCCAACTCTCCTTTGGTGCATGTCCCCCACAGTCTATGGAAGATATATTCTGTAGGTTAGGTTATAATGGCAAATTGATATTTGTGTCAGTATTAGAATACAGTGGCAGAGAAGCTCAGTTCTACATTGATGAATCTCAGAAGTTAAGAAAACGAGCATTTCACGATGATTAACTATTTTTTTCTTTTTTCTTTTCTTTTTTTTTTTTTTTTTTTTTTTTTGAGACAGAGTCTTGCTCTGTGGCCCAGGCTAGAGTTCAGTGGTATGATCTCAGCTCTTGGGTTCAAGCAATTCTCCTGTCTCAGCCTCATGAGTAGCTGGGACTACAAGGCTCATGCCATGATGTCCAGCTAATTTTTGTATTATTATTAGAGATGGAGTTTCTCCATGTTGGCCAGGCTAGTTTTGAACTCGACCTCAGGTGATCCACCCAACTTGGCTTCCCAAAGTGCTGGGATTACAGGCATAAGCCACCATGCCTGGCCTTTTTTCCATGTATTTTGAAGCTCTATTGTTGGATGCATACACACTTAGAGCTGCTGTGTTACCTGGATCCTCATCTAAATAAATATTTATTATCAGTCTCTGTGCTATAAAGTGAAATAGTCTTGGGCAGTTTGTGATCAGAGCATATAAGTAGTTTAAACTATGTATTTTAAATGCGCTGGCCGGGTATGGTAGCTTGCATCTATAATCCCAGCATTTGGGGGGGCCATGAATTTGAGACTAGTCTGGGCAACATAGTGAGACCCCATCTCTACAAAAAGAAAATTAATTACAAACATGTAAACCAGAGTTTGGTTTTGTTTTCAGTAGACTTTGTTTTCTAAAGCAGTTTTAGGTTCACAGTAAAATTAAGCAGAAAGTACAAAGAGTTCCCATGTACCCCCTCTCCACACAGATATACAGCCACCCCTATTATCAACATCCAGCACCACAGTGGAACATTTGTTACAATTCATGAACCTACATTGACACATCATTACCACCCAAAGTCCACAGTCTACATTAGGATTCAGTCTTGGTGTTGTATACTTTACGGATTTTGACAAATGTATAAATAAGTGTATCTACCATAATAGTATTATAAATAGTAGTTTCACTGCTCTAAAAATTCTCTAAGCCCCACCTATCCATTCCTCCCTTCTTCCAACACTTGGCAACCACTAATCTTTTTACTATCTCCTTACAAACCAGGGGTTTTTAACTTGGTGTTTTGTATTAGTTAAGACAGGCTAACTAGGATGGCTGGGCCTCGGTATGGACCTGTACCTCCCTCAGCAAAAATTAATAAAATTTAAAAAGAAAAAGATAGGCTAACTGTTATAACCAATGTACACAAAAATATATTTCAAAATCCTTAAAAATCTTTTTTTTTTCACTCACGTAAAGTCTGAAACAGGTACATCTGACTGGAGAACACCTCTGCTCCATGTGGTGACTCAAGCTCCTTTTATTTTGCAGCTCTGTCTTCTTTAACATGTGGCTTCCAAGTTCATCATACTCATTTACATTCATAGAGAAGGAGCAAGGATGATAATATGAGGGACTTTTAGGGCCAGGTCTAGAAATTGTGTACACTTGGCTAGATGATGTACAGGTGTCCCCAAGACAAATAGTCTTACATCTACTCCTTGTGCTGCTGCTGCAGCTGGAATGATTTTAATTCAGGATTACTTCTCCTCCTTCCCTTAAAACCCTTTTTGTTGTCCTTAGGATAACATCCAAATTCCCTAATATATAAGGTCTTCTGCATCTAAGCTATGTCTAACTCTTAGCCTCATTCATGCCAGTCTTCCTTTTGCATTGCCCTTACCATAAAGGCTTCTGGCAATTGTTCACATATTCTACATACTCTTCTTATGCCTCCAGGCCTGCAATATGGCTCTTTTCCCTTCACTATTTTTTTTTTTTTTTTTTTTGAGATGGAGTCTCGTTGCTCTGTTGCCCAGGCTGGAGTGCAGTGGCACAGTCTCAGCTCACTGCAACCTCCGCCTCCCAGGTTTAAGCAGTTCTCCTGCCTCAGCCTCCCGAGTAGCTGGGATTACAGGCACCAGTGCCACACCAGGCTAACTTTTGTATTTTTTAGTAGAGACAGGGTTTCATTATGTTGGGCAGGCTGGTCTCAAACTCCTGATGTCAGGTGATCCTCCCACGTTGGCCTCCCAAAATGCTGGGATTACAGGCCACCACATCCAGCCTCTCCCTTCACTCTTAGCTTAGCTAACATTAATACAAGTTGTCCTTTGGGGCTCAGTTTCAATATCACTTCCTCTAAGATGTCTTCCCTAACCTTTTAGGTAAGGTAGATGTCCTGCAATCGGCTCTCATGCCAACCTCTACTAACCCTAGCAACACTTATCATTGTTATTGAATTGTCTCTCTTTCTCTCATCTTGATCAAGCCAGCTTTACCATAGTGCTTGGTACCTAGGAAGGGCCAGTATGTCCCTGCTGACTGGCCAACTAGATGGATATTCTTTCAAATAAACTCAGTGCTACAGCTAACCTGAGCCTTTGGCTGTTTCTGAAATACGCATTGTACTATCCCATCCTTGTGCCTTTGCTAGTGGTGTTTTTCTGCTCAGAGTTGCCCTTACCTTCTATCTCACCCTCCCATCTCAATACATTTTTTAGCCTCAGCTTAAATTTGATTTCTTCCAACCTACATTTCTAGCCAATAGAATCTGAGCTAGTCCTTCCCTTCTAGACTGTGGTCATGATGGTTCTGAACAGTTTTTACTCTCAGCGCTTCTAACACCAAATGTGTGGGGTTTTGTCTCCAAATAAAACAATGCTCCAACTTTCCAGACATCAAGTGGGTGTCTTAAAATTCAATTCAATTCTGACACTAACTACCTGGAGTTAACATAGATCCCATAGGTTAAGGGCTCAGCCCCACAAGACTGCCCCACTTCAGAGGCCAACACAAGTATTGAATATCCAGGGTACCTAAGCTTCTATCCAACTTTGCTACAAAGTCAGGAGTTCCCACAGATGCAAATATTTGCTAGAGTGGTTCATAGAACTCAGAAAAGCATCTTACTATTATTCGTTGAGTATAAAGGATCCAAATGAACAGCCAGATGAAGAGGTACACAGGGTGAGATCTGGAAGGATCCTGTGCTCAGGAGCTCCTGTCCTAGCAGAGTTGGAGCACACTACCCTCCCCGTACATGTGTGCCTTCACTAATCCAGAAGCTCTCCAAATCCCATCATTTAGGGTTTTTTTTATGGAGGTTTTATCACACATGCATGTTTACTAACTTAATCTCTATCCCCATCCTCCTCCCCAGAAGTTGGAGATGGGGCTGGAAGTTCTAAGTTTCTAATCAAGGTTTGGTCTTTCTGGTGACCAGCTCCCATCCTGAAGCTATCTAGAGGTCCACCACCCACCAAGAGTTGCCTCATTAAAACAGAGTCTCATTAGAACAAAGGATGCGTCTTTCACTCATAAAATTCCAAGGGATTTACAAGCTCTGTGTTAGGAACTGGGGATGAAGACCAAATATTATAGCAAAAGATGCTCCTATCACCACCAATTACTCAGGAAATTACAGAAGTTTTAGGAGCTCTGTGCCACAAATTAGGGATGAAGATCAAATATACATTTTTTATTCTATCACAGTGGAGAGATACGGAAAGAGATAAATTTGAGAATTGATATGACCCTTATAACCTAACCTTTGGCTGGCTATGGGAGTTAAAGAAGAAGTCAAGAATGTCTACCAGGCTTCTGTCAAAATAAAGGAGTAGCTAATGGTGCTATCTAGCACACTGTTCAGCTGAAAATCAATTTTACCAGGAAAGATTTGTTTGGGAAGACGAGTTTAAACTGAGGTTGAATTTGAATTGCCAATGCAGGTATCCATAAAACAGTGGGATTTGTGGGTCTGGAACTCAATGGAGAGATAAGAAATAGCAACATATATTTGGAAATTGTCAATAAGGTAATAGAAGCCTTGGAAATGGATAAGAGTTTTAGGTGGAGAGGATAGAATAAGCAAAAGCAGGCCAGAGACAAATCTCTGATGGATACCAAATGTGAGTGATAGGAACACAGAGCCTGCTAAGGAGACTGGGGCATGACCATGGAAGTAAGAAGAAAAGCAGAGCTCAAGGAAGTGAAAGGAAGAGATTGCTTTAAGGAGCAGTCAATAGTGTCAAATCCTGCCATGGAAAGGTTAAGCTGGATAAGGATAAAAAGTGCTCAGTGGATTTACTGACAAGGTGAGAATAATTTCAGTGAAGCAGCAAGAGCCACGGCTGCATTGCCGTGCTTGGTAAAGAAATGGGCAGTGGCTGCAGACAGCAGAACGGAGAAGGTGACTGAAAGTAAAGAGGGTGGTAACAAGAGGGGGATGTAGTATCAAGGAAGAGTTTGAGTATGTTAATATGGGAGAGATATGACTATGTTTATGTGACAGTTTTGAGCACCTGAAAGAATGATACCAAAGTGTGGAAGGCCTGGAATTCAATGTAGAAGACTTTGTTCCAAGGCAATGAGCCATTCGAGGCAAGAGAATGGCATGTTCATGGTTCTAGAGAGGAAGAAATATGGTGGAGCTGGATATTACTACTTCTGAGGGACATCCCACCCTAAAGAAACTCACCCTGCTTTAAAAAGGAAGCGTGTGCTTAGTTCTGGCTTCTGGATGAGGATCTCAGCAGAACCTTTCACCATGTTTTTCTGGCAGTCTTTACAGCATTGCATTAAAATTATTGTCTAATTACCTCAACTTTCTTACTAGGATAAACATCTTGTTAAGCTTTGTTTACTTTGCAATTATTCCAACCTTCGTATTACAATTGGATACATTTAAAAGGCTAGTTCAGCAGTCAACCCGCGATTTGTTAAAGGGCGGTGCCAATGCTGTAGGTTTTTTGTCCTAAGATCTTTAAAACTCTTCCCCACCACCCTCCATGTGTCAAACTGTGTCATAAACAGCACCATAGGAATAAAAGGGAAACTCACTTCAGGTGCAAATTAGTGCATGGGGCAACTAAGGGAGATAGAAGGGATTGGGAGGTTTGATATATTTAAATGAAAGAATCCCAGTCATTATATTTAGAGCAAAAGCAAATCTCAAAGTTGCTTCATAAACAAGATTTAATACAAGACAATAAATTTAGACCCAAATGGGAAGGTCTGTGAGCTTCAAAATCTCCTGCCTTATTCATAAATCACAACATTGATCAAATATAAATTAATGCATGAATATGTATATTTGTGTATAGGAACTCATGAAACCTCATTTATTATGTGAGAATGCAGTAGAAAGCAATTTTATATTATAAACACCTAAATTAAAGCATTTAGCATTTTAAAAAATCTTAGTCAAGTGGATCTTTGTGCAACTTATCTACATGAATCTATTTCTTACATCTCCCCCTCTCAAAAGAAAAACGTGTGGTGAACTTCACTCCTGCTACAGCTTTTGCTTTGGGTTCTTGGGAAGATAATTTCAGACTAAGGAGTGAGCATTACATGACAACTCATTAAAAGAGGTGGCGAGAAGGACTTTCAAGAGTTGCATTTGTATTTCATTCCAATGACAAACATATCCTGGGAGTGGCTACTGCATGTTTTGGCTTTCTCCCTTGATTGTTTGTTTGTTTGTTTGTTTGTTTTTTAGAAGTTCTTCCCTTCAAATAACAGTTATTGTTTAAACTTAAATATCAGACGGCAAATATTTTTGTATATTCTGTAAGTATATGTTTAGCTGTACAAGCTATTCACTGGTACATTAAACAAGATTTAGTACATTTTAACAAAATATCATGAAATGAGTCCTTAAGGCATATCTCAAAAAGGGTGTCAATGTAGTAAATCAGTGAAAATTGTGCCTAATTGGGAAGGTAGGGAAGGAAAAGATCACTTTTCAGTATGGGTAATAGCAAGATTTCTTCTATAAACCCACCTCTGTATCACAAGGTCAGGAGTTTGAGAACAGCCTAGCCAAGATGGTGAAACTAAAAAAAATGCAAAAAATTACCCAGGCGTGGTGGCAGGTGCCTGTAATCCCAGCTACTCAGGAGGCTAAGGCAGGGGAATCACTTTAACCCAGTAGACAGAGGTTGCAATGAGTCAAGATTGCGTCACTGCACTCTAGCCTGGGTGACAGGGTAAGACTTTATCTCAAAAATAAATAAATAGAAATAACTAAACCCACCTCCTCCGGAGCTTACTGCTACAAATACGTTGTTAGAGAAGCAAGACACAGGGTTCTAGCAGGGCTGGGGAAACCTAGGAGTAACAGGAAAGGTTTAGTGTTAGGTAAAAGTCTCTTAGGCCTTTGATCAGAGGGGTGGGGTAGGACTGTGCAAATGGCCTATGGGCACAAAATAAGAAATGTAAGTCACAGTTTAGCCTTCTCCGTCTTTGTAACAGCCTAGACAATTTAGGAAAGTATGTGTTCAATTAAACCTGACTCCTAAGAAACGAGTTTAAGACAATTAGATATAGTAAAGTAATCCAATATATAAAGTGTCCTGTTTTAATTTCAAAATCAAGAAATTTAGAGTACTTACTGAGTTGTACTTGAAATGTGGTCAGTGTGAAAAAAAACTGCTGGAAGTGTAAAACACACCCTGCTTTCAAAGGCTTAGTGCAAAATAACTGTAAAATGTTATCAGTAATTTTATATTGCTTACATGTTGAAATACGATTTTGGACATAATGAACTAAGTGTATTTATTAAAATTATGTTTCTTCCTGCTTTAAAGGGGTCATTTAGAAATTTTAAAATTACATTCTTACATTGTATCTGTAGATACAGGATCATGCTGCTGGCTAAGATTAATCTGGCAAGACTTGGTACTAAAGGGATATTGGGCTGGTCACAGCCAAAGATACAGGAAAGTTAATAGGCATAATTTTTAACAAGCCATTTAAAAACATCTCCTAAAGGCCAGGCATGGTGGCTCACGCCTGTGATCCCAGCACTTGGGGAGGCCCAGGCGGGAGGATTAGTTGAGCCCTGGAGTTAGAGACCAGCCTGGGCAACAGGGTGAGAACCCAGTCTCTACAAAAGATAAACAAAATTAGCAAGGCGTGGTGATGCACGCCTGTGGTCCCGGCTACTAGGAAGGTGGTAGGATCTCCTGAGCCTAGGAAGTCGAGGCTGCCGTGAGCCATGATTGTGTCACTGCACTCCAGCCTGGGCGACAGAGTGAGACTCTTGTCTCAACAACAACAAAAATAATAACCTCTAGAAATGATAGCTGTTGCGTGAGATCACCTGAACAATACTGTGGGAAGAGTGTCTAGGGAGGAGGAAACGGGATTCACTTCCTTTAAAAGCCCCAAAGGTCCGGGCACGGTGGCTCACACCTGTAATGCCAACACTGGGAGGCCGAGGCAGGTGGATCACTTGAGGTCAGGAAATCGAGACCAGCCTGGCCAACATAGTGAAATCCCATCTTTACCAAAAATACAAAAATTGGGTGGGCGTGGTGGCGTGTGCCTGTAGTCTCAGCTACTCGGGAGGCTGAAGCAAGAGAATTACTGAAATCCGGGAGGCGGAGGTTGCAGTGAGCCAAGATCGCGCCACTGCACTTCAGCCTGGGCTTCAGAGCGAGACTCCTTTTTTTTTAAAAAAAAAAAAAAAAAAAGCCCCAAAGGACTGAAGTTCAGCACCTCCAGGCTGCTGATGTAACCACCCTGCTGTCAGGGAAGCCGGACCTGCGGGGCGTGGGAGGGCCCCGCCCCGTGGGAGGAGCATTCCCGGTCCGAGAGGGAAGGCCCGGGAGCCACGCGGCTCAGGAAACCGCCCCCGCAAGGGGATAAAAGATACTGCGCGGCCCCTCCTTCCATGACTCTCCTTAGGCCCTTCCTCTGAAGGGCGCGATCTCTTCCTCAACCCGAGGAAACAACGCCCTAAAGCCTGCGCCAGCGGCTCTGCTCCAGGCCACTCACACAGTGCCTTCCCTAAAAGAAAGCAACCAGATGGGCTACAGTGTTGAGGGGAAAGAAATCCAGGTGTGCGCTTCAACCGCACGTGCCTTAGCCAAAACCCCGCTCAGCCTCTAGTTTTATCCTCTGCAGCAGCGCCTTCGTCCCCCTGCTTTTTCCCGCCCCCGCCAGGGACGTCACAAAGAGTGACATGTAAATCGAACAATCACAGTCACTCTCCGCGTGTGCCAGGAGGGACTGGAGAGGGAGGTGGGCGGGGAGAGGACGAAAGGAGTAGGCTTCGGGAACTGGCTGGTCCCGGTCACCCAATCAGAGAGTTCTGGGGAGGGGAAGGGCGGGGCCCGAAGGAGGGTGGGGGTGGGGCTGGGGAACGGAGTTGGAAGGCTGAAGGAGGAGAAGGCGGGCTCCCAGTGATTAAAAGCAGCCAATCAAACCGCCCCGGCTTCCTTCGGAGAGCGGCGTGGGGCGTCGCCGCCGCCGCCGCGCGCGCAGGGGGCTGGTTAAGGCCATGAAACAAAAGAAACCCTGAGAGGGGAGCCGCTGCCACCTCCACCAGCCCGCCCCGCCGCCGTCCCCACCCACCCACCTAGTTACCTACCTCTGCCTCCTTCTCCTGCCCCTCCACCCCGCCCTCTCCGGTCTCCGGGCGGCCCTGGCGCTCCTCGGCCCGAGTGCCCAGCCCCGCCGCCTCCCCAGAGGAAAGGTGTTTGCGCGCTGAGCAGGGCCCGGGCCCTGTCCGCCATGGGGCTCGCCGCCCGCTGCGCCTGACCTGGCCGCCGCCGCCGCCGCCACCATTGACAGCGCGCCGCCGCGATGCCGAGCGGCAGCTCAGCGGCCCTGGCCCTGGCGGCGGCCCCGGCCCCCCTGCCGCAGCCGCCCCCGCCGCCGCCGCCGCCGCCGCTGCCGCCGCCTTCGGGCGGCCCGGAGCTCGAGGGGGACGGGCTCCTGCTGAGGGAGCGCCTAGCCGCGCTAGGCCTCGACGACACCAGCCCGGCGGAGCCCGGCGCCCCGGCGCTTCGGACCGCGGCGGCGGCGGCGGCGGCGGCGCAGGACCAGGCCCGGCGGGCGGCCGGGCTGTCTCCAGAGGAGCGGGCTCCGCCCGGCCGGCCCGGGGCCCCGGAGGCGGCCGAGCTGGAGCTGGAAGAGGACGAGGAGGAGGGGGAGGAAGCGGAGCTGGACGGAGACCTGCTGGAGGAGGAGGAGCTGGAGGAAGCCGAGGAGGAGGACCGGTCGTCGCTGCTGTTGCTGTCGCCCCCCGCGGCCACCGCCTCTCAGACCCAGCCGATCCCAGGCGGGTCCCTGGGGTCTGTGCTGCTGCCAGCCGCGGGCTTCGATGCCCGGGAAGCGGCGGCCGCGGCCGCGGCGGCGGGGGTGCTGTACGGAGGGGACGATGCCCAGGGCATGATGGCGGCGATGCTATCCCACGCCTACGGCCCCGGCGGCTGCGGGGCGGCGGCGGCCGCCCTGAACGGGGAGCAGGCGGCCCTGCTCCGGAGGAAGAGCGTCAACACCACCGAGTGTGTCCCGGTGCCCAGCTCCGAGCACGTCGCCGAGATCGTCGGCCGCCAGGGTGAGTACCGGGGTGGGGAGGTCCAGCTGGGCATGGCCCCGGGCGTGGGTGGGAAGGCGAGGGAAATGAGCGTGGGGCGGAGAAGGCGAACCCGGCGAGGCCCCTAAGTCCACGGCGAAGGGGTCTGGGAGGAGCCGAGGGTCGACCAGATGTGAAGATGAGTCACCTTGCGAAAACCCACGCTTTTCCTCTTGTTTCGCCGGGTAAAAGTGTGAAGTTTCTCGGCGACCCAGTCCTGTGGTGTTCACGTTACTTGGGCTGTATTCGTGGAACACCAGGCTGGCGTGGCACCAGAAACCTCAGTGAGGTGGTAAAAGGACGGGCCCTAGGAGTTGTGGGCTCGCTGTTGGGTACGGAAACCTTAGAGATTGCAAGTTTGCGCCGCCGAGTGTCTTCTAAAAGCGCTCAGCGTCCCTTAGGAGAACTTGTTCAGATGGAGAAAAGGAGAAAAGGACAGAAATGGAGGCCTGTAGACAGAGCTCACTGAGGAGGGAAGGGATATTTAAATGGTTGGTATCATCGCCATCCCCCGCGCTCCTCTGCTGTTCAGAAACTTAGCTTTGGAAAAGCAGCCCAACTCTCTGCCGCCGATCTTACTGTATTCCTCTCGATAACGTTTTAACCCTCGGAAAGACACACTGGCTATCTTTTAGAACTGTTGAGTGTGCAGGATGAAGAAAAATTGGACAGTAAGGTAATTAAGAAACTTTATGCGTTTATACAGTTTTCAGTTAATTCTCTTCTTGCCAGCACACCAGTACTGCAGACAGACTCCTCCCACATTGTTCAGACAAAGGACCTATGTCTCAGATTCCAGGAGTAGATTTGTGAAGGTGGGGGAAGGGGATGCCTGGGGTACCTCTGTATCCGACATTTTTAGGGAAGGTCCTAAGCTCTTTATGGTAGCTTTTTCCCTTTTATGAAAGGGGCAGATGTTACCTGCTGCCACCTCATGACAATATGGTTTAGCCTGGTTGATGCATGCCTCTTTACTGTTAGGTTGAGAGCATTGTTGGGGTCAAATAGAGATGATGGCGCTGCTGCTTAAATGATCTCATCTTTCCCAAGTGGTCTAAAGTACACATAAATAAGAGAGGTCTGTCGAAATGGTGGTTTCACATATCAGAGTTGGCTCATTTGTTTCTTATCTGTAGGATTTTAATAAAAGCTCATCTGAAATCTGGATAAAGGAGATAGCTTATTTCAGACTGCCTGATGATTGGCACTTAAAAGACACTGTTCAAAGCAGGACCTTTCCATTGAAAGGTTTATGCCTGTCGCTCTTCTGGTTAATGAGTTTCAAATACCTGGTTTGTTTGGTTTTGGCGATACTTAGGGTAATAATCCAGGAGAAAACTTATTTACATGGAATAAAATGATAACATCTCAATTTGGATCAGAATGAGTTGATCATTCATTTAAGAACATTGAGGAATCGCTGTGTACCAGGCTTGTATTTTGCCACGTATTGAGTTTGTGGTATTGAGTTGAGAATGTGAAGTTAATTCAGACTTTCTGCCCTTAAGAAGATTAACAGTCTAATAAACAGTAGAATGGCACTAACTATAGTGTATTTAGTGTGACAGTCTCAGGTAAAACAACATCTACCCTGAGGGCCTTGGAAAATGGGTAGCAAAGTTTAACAAATGGAGATTGAAAAACAGTGGAGGAACAATGTGAGGAATGGTGTGGAGGACTAACCTCTAGGTATAAGTGGCAAGTAGTGTTGTTTTGATACTTGAGGTCTGTAGAGGGGAGTGATGGAAAAGGGGGAAGGCAGGCGATCACACCAGAACATGAAGAAGCCTGAATGCCATATGAAGATGCCACTTCTCAGGACAAGTTGCTTCAGTGTGCTTATGATAGCACTCTAGGGTAACAAAAGAAAAGAATATTTACATGTCAGTTTTACTGAGAGACAAGATAACGTATTTTATAGATTTAATTTAATGCAAACTTTTGTGCTTCACTATATTAAACACTCCTTAAAACACTGCAAAATAGTCCTTACTTGTGTACATTGTTGTCTTTATACAAATCAATTTTGTTAAAAGTGAAGTGAATTCCAAGTTTTTATTTCGTACGGTCTATATTACATGATAGGAAATGAGATAAAGCCTTACTTTTTCTTTTTAGGGCTGTGCTTATTTGATTAATAAGGAAATGTTGAATTTAATTATGTCTTAGGACATGAGACAAATTGCTGGCTATCCCATTTGCACCTAATATTTTCCCAGAGTTGACAATACTGTATAAAGTGTGTCATCATCCTCTATCTTAAAAGTAGAAAATCTGGTCCGTTTGCTATTTTGAACCATTCAACTTGTGGATCATTGACTCCTTTGCCACCCCCTTGTCCCAGCAGCATAGTCATAAAACCTGTGAAGAATTTGCTCACTCGAATGGAGAACGAAGTGATTTCTAATGTTCACATCCTTTTACGGTGTAATCATTTCCCCATGGGAGAGAACCAGTCCTAAGTGAATAAAACAGGGCAAATCATTTCATTTTCTTGTTTGCTTTGAAGGAGCTAAATTTTCATCCTTAAGATTAAATTATCCATTTCTGCCATTTTATTTATTACCTGAAGCCATAATTTTCTGTTTGAGATCTCTTAATTGGTTTTGGAAATAATTATGTCACAGATGGAGACATTTATGACTTCAGTTCTGAAGCAAAGAGCAGGACAAATGGAATTCTGAGCCACATAGACTAGCAACTCATGTGGATGGCCTCCGAGTTCCAGTGTCTTTCTAAAAAACAAATTACCGCTTTTGATACTGATGAAAGTTGGCAGAGTGTTTGACCTCAGATTTATACTCCCCAGTAGCATATAGTCATTTGTAAATGTTAAATTGGCCTTGTTTTTTAAAGCATTGCATCTATTGTGAAACAACAATACTGTAAAACGAAGCCAGGAACTGAAGAAGCTTGTTGATATAATCAAAGAAGTTTTAGAATATGGACATCAAAAATAAACCTGACAACAGATTTTAAGACCTAATTTTATAAACTTAGAACGTCTCTGTTTTTAAGTGTAACCTGCAAGACACATTAACAGTGATTAACAGGTCTAATTTAAGTCAGCAGGTTTTGTTCCAATTTGTATAGTCATTTATATCCGTTTAGACTAAAAAGTGAATTAAAATAGAACTCCATACTCATTCTTCACTACATTACAAATTAATACTAAATGTCATAAATTCAGTTGTTTAAAGACTTGTTACCCAATATTTTATATTATTATTTAGGATAAATGTGTATCTTTCATTATTTTCATTAGACTTTAATTGATGGTATGTGTGTTCTCTAGCCACATAGTCTAGAAAAGTCATCTCTAGCTTCTTTTTATTGTATACCCTGTCCAAAAAAAATGTGCATACCCCCAATATCTGGATATTTATATATTAATAGTAAGTGTGCTTAATATATTACACATTATAAAACATAAAATTCTTTATTAACAGTTAATACTTCATATTGATTTTCTCTTCAAGGAGAAATACGTATTTCATGAGAATAAATAGTTTCAGAATGATGCTATAGCACAGTGTCTTTTTCTTTTATGGGGATGAGGGTTCATTGTTGGCCTTCTCTTTTCTTAGTACTATTTTAGGTGTTTCACCAGTGCCGTTTAACCCTGCTAAGTGATTACTGCCATTTAGAGAGGTAGAAACTGAGGTTCTGAGAGCTAACTTGCTCAAATAGTGGAGTGTGGATTTAGTGTAGTTTGACATCAGAAATAAAATTCTTTGCACTCTACATTGCCACCTCAGTACTGAAGCATTCTGCTCTGGATTAACTTGTGCCCTAATCGTAGGATACTGAATTTCTAGTATGCATAATTTAAAATATCACTATCCAAATCCGTTTACTTGATAAAATTTTGATGTCTGCTACTCACAAGGCACATTTATAATTTTAATATAGTTCTAATGTGTCTAGCTAAAAATTCACTGTCATTTGTAGTTCTGAAATATATAAAAATGTGTGTCTATATAGACGCTAGCTTTAAAAATTAAATATTATAATTTTTCTAGGCTTTAAAATTTAAATTTTGTTGATAATGGTTTGTATTAGCTCTGGGACCCTTGAGAAGGGTTCAATTATTGTAATTGTTTTTGCAAATGGATGGGAAATCTGCCTTTTCTTCCTGCCTTATTCAGCTAATAAACTATTCTGATTCACTAGGGAGGAAATGGGAAATGAAGTGGTAATTCAAGGGTATATTTTGTACCCCTTGGTTGCCAACAACCTGAAAATGATCCAGGGAACCAAGTATTTCTGTTACTCTGTTAAAGATTACTACCTAGAAAATTTTCAAGAAATGTTTATGGGTTGGAATTCTAGGTGGTTCTTCACAGCTTAAGTTTTTAAGGAAAGGTATTATTTAGTTATAAGATAGTGCTTAATATATTACTAATTTGGTTTTGGATACTTTTGCCTTAAACTGATGATAAAAATGTTGTAGTATGTGTATTTTAATATAAAACTACATATTGTAAACTGCACCAAACTGCCTGTAACAGTCTCTGTTCAACTGTGATATATTGGAAAGAGCCAATAATCAGAAATAGATATTCCTATGCCAATAACTCATTGTAATCTTGAACAAGTCACTTAAACTCCCTAGGCTTCAGGTCCTCTTTTGGACCTGGGCGTAATCATATCTACAATTCCTATAGAGACTGTGGAAGATACACAAATAATAAATCGACATACATGAAACTATAAGTGGTAAACAACTTTACTTTTGTTAAGGTAAATCTGAAATTAATTTGGAACCAGTGTTTAATCATGTTCATCTTCTTTGGCTTTAGCAGATAGTTTCACTCATTATATTCTCTAGTGCAATAGAACTAGATCCAGCGGATGTCTGAATGCCTTTTAGATACTTGGCACTTTTGTCAAGATAGACTTGTTATGCTGTGGTTAACAAAGAACCCCAAGACCTCATTGTTAAAACAACCAAAGTTTATTTCTTGTTCAGAGGGGTTCTGCTCGCCTTGCTCATGTTAGGCATTCAGGGACACAGGCCAGCAGCAGCCACCATCTCCAGTGTTACTGATCTTCCATTGTGCCAAAACATGAAAGACTATGACATAGCACACACTGGTCTTAAAATGTTAGACAGATCCGTAAGTAATATTTACCACATATGCTCATATTTAATTAAAGCAAATCATCTGGCCACACCTAACTTCAAATGGTGAGAAAGTACATTACAACTGTGTGCCCACAAGGAGAGCCATGGTGACTACCACAGTACTGTTTTACAATTTATGGGATTGTTATGGAATTCTAAACAATGTCATTTCTGCCACGTAGAATTTGTAACCAAACTCAAAATGAAAAGGTAGATAATGTTCATAAGATACTAAATGTATATTTGCACTTAAAGCTTTTTAAGAAGCTCCAAATAGGTTATGGGTAATTATGTTTAAAACTCCATTAATATTCAGGTGATCCTTAAGTGATATGTTTTTTATTAAACCTCATTCTTAAGGCTTCCCAAGTGGCTTATATACCATAATTTGTGGGTTTACTTTTAACATTTTTCCATGCTACCATTAGTTATTATATAGAGAATTACAAAGATTAAATCTGATGTTTAAGCCTTGAAAATAACTTTCTGTTAACAAACCCAGATATACGAAATTGAATGTATGCATAGCCTAATACTGTTTGAGTAGTTCAAGTCTTTATTCTAAACTGATTTTGAGAATTTTAAGTTATAACAACTATAGGACCTTTCAGGTGCCAGTGTTTGAGATTTAAGGACAATTCAAGTATTTGTTGCCCTTGTCCAGTAAGCATGGACTACAATTCATCATTGCATGCAGAGAAGCCTGGTTTGGTCACAAGTAAAGTTGTATAATGGAATAATAAGACTAAGCCTTAAAACAATAAAGAAAATCCTTTAATGAAAACTGGAGATGTAGTTGAAGGTAATCATATAGAATTGGTCTTGAACATGATTGAAGGGGAAGTGGGGAGGCAATGGCTTCAAACAACTAGAAAAAATCTCCTAAAATGGTTACCAGTGTAGAAGTATACGTTTGCATTTGGGGCTGACCTTTTTATTATTTCCCTTCTCTGTGCCTCCCTTTCCTTTTGCTTTCTCTTCTGCCTTTCTACCAGTGCCATTTAGTATAATACAGGAAAGGACATTGGAGTTAGAAGCCTTGTGTTCTGCCACTTGCTGACTGTGACCTTGGACAAATCACTTAACCTCTCTGAGCCTCAGTTTCCTCTTCTGGAAAAAACCTACTTCATCTACTGGTTCTTCTAGGTCCCTCTCTCCCTTTTCCCTCATTTGTTGTAAGGATCATGTTTGAGAAGATAGCATTAGTAGAAATCCATGGTACAATTGAAAGTACAGAGATGATAAATTTGTATATCAGATAAGGTAAATTTTTACTACTAAATTTCTTTTACACTCTGAACAAATGCTAAAGCCAAAAAAATGTCATTTTAGTAAGTTTTCCTAGGCTGTACCAATAACTTAGGTGAACTATATTTTTTAAGTTTACAGTGTATCTTAAAATTTATTTAAAATCAGAGCTTTGGAAATGTATTTCCTGGCAAAGAACCAAGCTAGTCTGGAAGATAATCATTTACAAATGAATCTGATTCCATTATATGATACCCAAACAGATAATTATAAGTTTTCTGTTAACATTCTCTAAAGAGCATGAACGTAATTTCAAGCTCCACAGTTAGGAAAACTGTTCTGCCCTTCATCTCTTAATTTACACCCTCTTCTGGTTTTTTCTTTCAGGTTTACTGAAAGGCCAAGTAATAAACATTTTCATTAAATATTTTTGATTGTGTTGTCTAAAATAAGTGAAAAAGGGATGTTAGATTCTTCTCCACTTCTAAAACTACACAAGAAATATTCTTATTGGGATTTAGGAAAATAAGGCAGCTTGGGAGAACATTGGTTTACAGGTCACTAGTTTATAACTCGATAATTTTAGGCTTCGATTTTCTTCGTGTCTAAAATGGGATTTAACTAGGTGATCTGTCACAGTTCTTATATTCTGATTTTTGTCCAAAGAGATTCCCTAAAATTATGGAAAAGTAAACATATTTCATATTGCCAGTTAGATTGAGAAGTTAAACTTCTCAGTTTTGCAAAGTTTATGAATACGTTTTATCTTTAGGAGTTTCTTTAAATGTTTTTAACTCCCTTTTAGTAACAAAAAATATGTCAGGCACTGTGCAAAAACGGCATGTATCATCTCATTTAATCCATTCTTAATTCCACCAAACAGATAAACAGGTCTATGGAGGTATAAACAAGTTACCCAAGGTCTCAAGCTGTTACTGTTTGAAACTTCAACATGCCTGTCTCAGTAATTGGCAAAAGAACAAGTAGACAAAAATCAGCGAGGATATTGTAGAAGATCTGACTGCTGTCAACAACCAACAGTATAAGAAAAGAAAACAGGTCAATATCTGTACATGAACATGTACCACTAAATACTTTTAGGGCTTGAAGTTAATAGAAGTCAGTGAAGGTAGAACGGAATCTTAGTCATCTTTACATTCTTAATGTTGGTTAAAGTACCTAAAACAAAGCGGAATACTTCTGTTTATTTAATTGAACTGAACTTTTTTTATTATAAACATGCCATTTTATTGTGTATCATCGTACTTTCCATATTGTGTTAATTGGGGTTTTCTTACCTCTTGCCTTTATTCCCAGCCTTTTTTTTTTTCTTTGTTTTGAGACAGGTTCTCACTCTGTCCCCAGGCTAGAGTGTGGTGGTACAGCCCAGGCTGGAGTGCAGTGGTGCAATCTCAGCTCACTGCATCCTCCGCCTCCTAGGCTCAAGTGGCCCTCCTACCTTCAGCCTCCCCAGTAGCTGGGACCACAAATGCACACCACCACACCTGGCTAATTTTTTGTATTTTTGCTAGAGATGCAGTTTTACTATGTTGCTTAGGCTATTCTCAAACTTCTGAGCTGAAGCTGAGCTCCAGCAATCCACCCACCTTGACCTCCCAAAGTGCTGGTATTACTGGCGTAAGTCACACCCAGCCCAGCAGCTTTTTATTTAAGGACATAGTCAACCTCAAGTTGTTTGGCTATTTGTTTGAAGTACAATAGATGCTACTTGACTGAAGGCATTAAATGTTTATATGAATACTGATAATGAAACCAAAATTACATAAATGAAGCTGTTTGAAATACTGTCGTAGTGATCCCTAAAGGGAGACAATATTCTTGACTTTAGAAGAGCTACGGGGAAGACACTTGAACCCTAAAAGGAAAACTATTAGTTTTATATTGTGCATTTAGGAATACATTGCATTCTTAAATTATTTATTACTTAAAATGTTGAATTAATGTTGTATGCACAAGAAACATTCTTTTTGGGATTTAGCTGATAATCATTAGTCTTTGAAGATAGAATACTGGAATTGATTAATTGAACTGATAGCAATTCCATATTTACTGTAACAGCTTAATACAGTATTTTATGTTCTGTAAAATGAAAGGACCTTTTGATATTTTGTCTAGACTATTCCAAGGGGAAAGGGACCTTATTTTATATAAAATCATTAATACAACCCCCTCATTCATTATATTTCATGGAACATGTGGAAATGATGTGTTTTTAGGGGAAAATAGTGTGATGAAAGGATTGTGGAATTAAGACAACTTGGGCTGAGCACTTAACTAAATAACAGGCATTGTAGTAAGCATACATTATTTCATATAATCTTTGCAAAAAGCAAATGAGGGAAGTATCTTTAATCGTAGTTTGACCTAACGTTGAAACAGCAGTTTCCCAGTCCTGCAGCTACTCCATTTTTTCGCTCTTTGTATTGTTTCCCTTGAACTGGACCTTAATGGATTCATATATGATAGCTATAATAATGAGTTTTGCTTGAGTTCGTGGAGCTTTTCACACATACAGTTTTATCTTTTCCAAATCGCCCTGTTTGTTATTCAGATAACTCAGGGAGGAAAAGAAGTACTAGGAGAGTTTTCCAGGTTATGTAAGGAAATACCTGAGCAGAGATAGAAGAAGAGCAAGGCATGTTTGGGGGATGAAGTCTGGCAGAAGGTAGGTTATGGCCACTTAATGTGCAAAAGGGGTGGGGATTTAATTTCAGGCCAGAGTTTTCTTTTTCTTGAAGGTAAAAAGAGCTACTCGAGATGTTTAACTCCCCTCTCTCTTTACCCTTTAAAACAAAAACCTCTTGGGAAATTTTTGAAGAAAATTAAACCCCAAGGCCTGCCAAAAGTTTCGATGTTTGCTTGTAAGGGTTTGAGCTTTCTTTAGTCACTTTATATTTGTAGCTAATGTATGAAATGAATGGAAAACAAAATGAATTTAATTTCTAGAAAACAAATTCGTTTTTGCAAAAATCTGCAACACAAGTACTTGATGTTCATAATAGTAATCATACATAGCACCAGCCTTGCATTGTGTCCTTTGTTCTCAGCATTTTCTGTTTATCATTGTGATAGGCTTTGAGGTGAGTCTCCCTGTCTTGTCTCTTTCATCTTTTATGTTCCCACAAGTCTTAACATGCATATCTGATCATGTTACCTCTACCCCTAAATTTTTCTACTATAAGATAAAGTTGAAATTTCCTTGCCTGACATTGAAGACGTCTGTCTCCGCATGCAGCTTTATCCCCACCATTCAACCCTCCAGTCACTTGAAGCTCTCACACTACTGAACCCAGTTGTCTGACTCTTGATTCTCTGCTTTTGCACTTGCAGTTCCCTCTGCTCTCCTTCGTATCTGGCAAAACCACCTTTAAGCCTCAGTTAGATGCCTTTAAAGCTTTCTTTTATTTACTGTAAGTAGTAAAGTCATCTCCTTTTGTAGGTACCTACTGCTTTGTAGGTACCTTTAAACTAGTTGTCTTATTCAGTATTGCTTTACTCTTTTCCCTCTAGACTGAGCTTGATAGCAGAAATGATGCTAGTTCCTTTATACCACCTGGAAGTAGCACTAGCATTTTTATAGGGAATTTAACATGTGAATGGGTAAGTTCAGGCATTAGGCTGAACTTTATCTCACAATTGATAAAATGCTCTTAAGAGTTCACCCCAGCAGTGATTTTGTTGGGAACGCCTGGGGTAAGTAGAAGCCACTTTTACTTGTGTATCATGTACAAAACCACTCACCTCCCAACATAAGCATAATCACCTAGTAAGAGTCATTGTCAACACTTGGCTTATATATTTTTTCCCTATTTGATATTCTTATTTTAATTTTTAATTATTTATTATAGAGATGGGGTCTCACTGTGTTGTCCAGGCTGGTCTTGAACTTCTGGCCTCAAGCAGTCCTCCCACCTCTGCCTCCCAAAGTGTTGGGATTACAGACATGAGCCACCACACCTGACCTTTATTTGATTTTTAGCTTTATCCCTTCACCTCTTCCAATGCCTGTGATTCCCTAGACCTTTGCTGACCCTTTGTTATATCTGTTCACTGCCCTGGCCTTTGGATTACTAGTCCTGAATTGGGATTTTAAAGCAAGGCACTTGGAAGAAAAAGGAAAATAATTGAAGGAAAGGAGAAAGGTAATGTCATAGGCAGAGTAATCCCACCCACCCAAAGAAGTCCATATCCTAATCCCCCAAGAACTGTGACTATGTCACCTCATTTGACAAAAGGGATGTTGCACGTGTTTATGCAGATGTGATTGAGGGTATGGACCTTGCTTTGGGGAGGTTGAGATCATCTGGATGGTTATCTGGGTATAATCAATCACATGAGTCCCTAAAAGCAGAAAGTTTTTCCCAGTTGGGTCTGAGATCTGAGAAAGAGAGATTTGAAGCATGAGAAGGACTCGGCCTCCATTGCTTGCTCTGAAGATGAAAGGAGTCACAAGCCAGGGAATGTAGGTGGCCTCTAGAAGCTGGGAATGGCCCTCAGCTGACACCCAGCAAGGAAACTCAGTCCTCTCACTGCAAGCAAATTCTGCCAACAACCTGAATGTGCAAGGAACTAGATCCCTCAAGCTTCTTGCAAGAAACACAGCCCTTGGAAACACCTTGATTTTAGCCCTGTTGAGACCCATATCAGACTTCTGACCCACAGAACTGTAAAATATAACACATATATGTAAAAATAATAAATTTCTGGCATTACTGTGGTAACTTGTTATGACAGCGTTAGGAAACTAAAGCAGGTAATGGAGAATTAAAGGAGAGAGACATATTTTTGGACTTTAATTGAACTAATGGCAATTCCATATTTACTATAACACCTTAATACAGTATTTTATGTTGAAAGCTCCTTCTTAATTCTTTTATTTTTGAGGCAGGATCTCACTCTGTTTCCCAGACTTCAGTGCAGTGGCATGATCTCAGCTCTCTGCAGCCTCAACATCCTGGGCTCAGGTGATCCTCCCATCTCAGCCTCCCAAGTAGCTGGGACCACAGGTGCACACCACCACACCAAGCTAGTTTTTTATGTTTTTTGTAGACGGGGTTTCGCCATGTTACCCAGGCTGGTTTCAAACTCCTGAACTCAAGCAATCCTCCCACCTCAGCCTCCCAAAACATTGCGATTACAGGCTTGAGGCATCACGGACGGCCAAAAGCTAATAATTCTTGAGAGCTTTCTAGAATGTCTTTTAGGGTATTGAATAAGAATGTAATGTATCTAACATTTTAGTCTCTGTTCTCTTGGGGCAATGATTGTGGTGTTTTTAAGGGCCCTGAGAACTCTCTAGTAGTTTTTAATGCTTTATAACAGTTACTGCTAATTTAGCAGCTTAAAACAACACAAATTTATTATCTCCATTTCTGTAGGTCAGAAGTCTGGGCATGGTGTGTCTCTTCACGGTCTCACTGGGTTCAAATCAAATTATTGGCCGGGACTGCCATGCTTACCTGGGACTCATGTCCTCACCCAAACTTGCTGGTTGTTGGTAAAATTCATTTTGAGGGGAAGGTTGCAGGGTGATGACCTCCATTTTCCTTCTGGCTCACAGCTCCTAGAAGACACCTGAAGTTCCTTGTCTTGGGATCACCACAGGCAATTCACAACATACATTGTTTGTTTTCTTCTTCCAGGTTAACCAGAACACATCTCTCTGATTTCTGAGTCAAGCTAGAAAAAAATTTTTTTGTTTTAAGAGACAGGGTCTCTGTTGCCCAGGCTGGAGTGCACTGGTGTGATCATAACCCACTGCAGCCTTTACCTCCTTATTAGCCTCCCATGTAGTTAGGACTCTGGGGACATACCACCATACATGGCTTTTTTTTTTTTTTTTTTTTAATTTTTATTTTTCCATTTTTACAGAAACAGGGTCCAGCTATGTTACTCAGCCTGGTCGTGAACTCCTGACCTCAAGCAGTCCTCTGGCCTTAGCCTCCCGAAGTGCTAGGATTACAGGCATGAGCCACCACAATCAGCCAAAACCTCTGCTTTTAAGACTTATGATATAAGTCAGGCTCACCCAGATAATCTGTATAATTTCACTATTTTAAGGCGAACTGATTTGGATTGTAATTATATTTGCAAAGTCTCTTCACAGAGGCCACCTAGGTTAGTGTTTGTTTAACTGAAAGTATATGTACACTAAGGCCAGGAATCTTGGGGCGCCATCTTAGTATTCTGCCTATCATACTGTCAACCGAAGCTTTTTAAAGGATTTAGTGGTGAATGATGAACAGCTCCATGGACTTTTATTTTCTGCTTAATTGTACACTACTGGTGACCTAAATGTTAACTCAATCCTTTATCACGTGGTGCTTTTTCTATTGGGAAGTGGGAACAAATGGTATAGATAGGCCATGTGGTCTTTTTGCTACCATCTAAATGTACCATGGTTTAAAAACAAAAACAAAACTTGAAAAATCCTGCTCTAAGTGTTCAACATATGTTGCTGGTGGATAGAAAAATAATGGGTTTTTAAAAATTCAGGTGACCGTAGAGCAGAACTACAGTATCACCATTTTCAACTGTATGGAAATTTCATCTGTAAAGTCAGATCTTAAACCCAGGTTTTCTCAATAACACCACACTCCCTCCTCTTCACTATCACTATACTGGTTCTTAGTTGCAAGTCCATCATTCCACATGTGTTGTAGAACTAGAAAGTGGCCTTAAAGATGGTGTTGCCTAGTGGTTTTAAACTTTTCTGACAGCAAAAAGAACATTTGACATTGCAGCCCGTTATATATTTCACTGAAACATTCAGAACATAGTGAGTTCTTTTTTAAAATGCTGATTGCAACCCACTGAATTGATATTGCAACCCATGGTTTGAAAACCACTGAAGATTACCTTCATTTCAGTTTCTTTTCTTTAACCCCTCTCCCAGCAACAGAGGACCTCCCCCTCTTAATTGCTAAGGCTAGGAAAAGCTGTCTTTACCATGGGTAAGCAAGGCAGAATCCTTTACTGTATCAGGGAATGAGAAGACCAGAGTTCTGGCTGCAGCCAAAGGGTTTTAAGGTGAAACGTAGCCCCAGCAACAGTGTTGTAGGAAGGGAAAATGGGTTCCTACATCAGTGAGGTAAGTTGGAGACTTTTTCTTAGGGAATTTACTTCCAGATGAAGATAAAATTAGTTCTCGACCCCTCAACAGTCAAGTCTAGGTTTCTGCCCATTGATTATCTTGAATACAGCTTGCCATATGTGGGTTTTTATCTGTAGCTGTAAGAAGCATAGTCGTCATATTTTAAAATTTCAAAACTTTGTTCAGCTTTGAGGCTATGAAATCATTTACCCTGCTGTTTGTGTACAGTAGTCCCCCCTTATCGAACAGGGATGCCTTCCCAAGACCTTAAATGGATGCTTGAACCACAGAGAGTACAAAACCTCTAAAGAGGACAGTTTATACTCTGACAGCTAAATATGAGAGTCCTTTTCCCCACTCTTACTAGCATTGTTAACAAGGTTTTTGTTATTTGACAATCTTATAGGTGGAAAATAAAGGTCAGTTTCCATGAAAATGGGAATTTCCATCTTCAGAGCCATTTGTATATTTTACTTGGATGTTAGCTGTTTCTTTCACCCTTATATTGGGTTTTTGTTGTTTTTATTTGTAGGGGAGCGTAAGTGTATAAGAAAGTGAGAGAAATTAGCCATTTCTAATGATACTATAAATATTCAGATTTTTTTACTTTGTTTTTGGTGACTTGTGCCATATAGCAACTTAAAAAATACAGTCTAATATATCGTAATATGGCTTCTGAATTGTATGTCACTCTGAGATTATCTGTTATTTTTAAAAATATATTTTGAGTTTTAAAATACTCAAAAATGCTTATACCTTCGTCACCTGCAAAATTACAAAACAAGATTGTTTTTTCTCCTTTAGTTTGTTTCACCTTTTAAAACCTACCTATTCGAGTGGTACCCATTAGAATGTATTTGTAGTCTAGAAATGATGTTAGTTGTTTAGAACTCAGAATATTTGTTCCTATAGAAATGTTGATTGGTGAGGTTTCCTATAATCCCTAATCTGAGTTTAGGGTACTATAATCAAAAGATTTAGGGAAGTGAAGAAATATTTTTTTCTATCTTTATTGGCAGTGGCTTAAACAGGGGGTTGGTGGCCGGGTATGGTGGCTCATGCCTGTAATCCCATCACTTTGGGAGGCCAAGGCAGGCAGATCACCTGAGGTCAGGAGTTCAAGACCAGTCTGGCCAACATGGTGTGAAACCCTTGTCTCTACTAAAAATATTTTTAAAAATTAGTCAGGTTTGGTGGTGGGCACCTGTAATCCCAGGTACTCGGGAGGCTTAGCTAGGAGAATTGCTTGAACTTAGGAGATGGAGGTTACAGTGAGCCAGCATGGTGCCACTGCACTCCAGCGTGGGCAACAGAGTGAGACTCCATCTCAAAAACAAAAACAGGGTTGGCTTTGCTCTCTTCCTGTTACTTTTTTCCCTGATCTACAAAATCTAATAAGCACACGACCCTTTGGGGTGTAGACCAGGCCTTTCTCCCATCTCAAGGGTGGCCTATGCTCAAACCATTTGTCTTCTCTCTACCCAGTGAACCATGCATTAAACACCTATTTATTAATACCAACCATAGGCTAGATAGTGTTCTGTGGACCTTCACGAATATTTCTGCAGTTGATAATATACCTGTTAGGCATTTAACAAAATATTCTACTAAGGGTGTGACTGACAGTTGCTTATAGTATCCAAAATATTTATTTACAGGGATTTTTACATAGTTTATTTTTATTTTTATTTTTTTATTTTTTTGTTTTCTAATGGGTCAATATTAGTAAGGGATGAAAGGGACCAACCCTAGACTCTTAGACTAATTTTCCCTTTGTCGTTAATATAATTTGCCCAGTGTTTTTCTGCAGGATATTGTATTATCTCGTTAGGAACGTAATTCTGGCTGATTGCCGCCTTGCCCCCTTGTCAAGTTGTAGCCCACTGTAAACTTACAACTCCCCTGAGTATAGAGTATAACCAGTTCTGTGTTTATACACCCCTTTCAGAATTTCTTAAGCATCTCTCCCTCAGTCACATATTGGCCAATAGAAAGTGATCTCAATTCGCCACACCAAACCACACCCGCTGTGCCAAATGAGGGAATCTCCTGGACATTTAGCCTGTATAAATAAATGATAAGTAGATGTGGAAGTTTTGTTGCACTCTCTGGTTTTCTAACTGATTTTCTATCAGGAACAAAAGCAGATACAGGTTGAACACTCCTAATCTGAAAATCTGAAATCCTAAATGCTCAAAAAGCCTCAGATTTTGTTTTGGAGCTTTTTGAGCACCAGCATAATGCTCAAAGACAATACTCACTGGAGCATTTCGGATTTTCAGATTACGGATGCCCAACTGGCAGGTATAATGCAAATACTCCGAAATCTCAAACATTGCTGGTCCCATTGTTTTTGGATAGGGGATAACTCAACCTGTGTAGTCAACACCTAGTGCTTTGGGAATGTTTAGGAAGGGCAAACAAACTAGTCCCACGTTGTGCAAAAAAGCGATCAGGTCACATGCTTTATTTAGAAAGCATCATCTGACTAAAGTCATAATAGAGAATACTAATTTATTGGGGACAAAAAAGGAAGGGAAAGTTTAAGAGAAAGACATGCTCAGATTGTGACACTTACCTTCAGTAGCACCTAGCTGCTTTATTTTGACGAGCCAAGAATAGCATGATATATTCATGAGAACAGATCTATCCTTGCAAGCTAAAGTTAGGGTCTTTGAAAAGTGTAACCCCAGAGTCTTATGCCTTGGTTGTGTGTTTGACATTTTAAGTTACAGTTTGAAGCCCTCTAATTTTAACATAGTTGGCATATAGTAATCTGTAATTAATCAAAAAAAAAGTTGGTTAAAATGAAGAATTATGAAAAGTTACACATGTGTCTCTTAGATGTTTTATTTTAACTTAAATATACTTAGGATTTGGGGTCATGGCCTTTTATTTGAGTTTGTGTCTGTCAATCAGAGCAGTCCTTGAGTAAAACCACACCCAGCACCCACATTCCGTACAGTCTCCAGTATCTGTTTCTTTTAAATGCAGCAGGACTATACAATGATTACAAAATCATTCTATATTACTTTTTTTATCCCAGCCCTTTACAGCTGTCTCACCTATTCATAATTCAATAGCAGCTTTTTTCTTTAAGATACTCATCTTTTTTGCATTCATGTTTCACTAGTTTATGCAGTAATTTAGATAATTTAGTTACTAGTGTGAGTACACCTAGTGTAAACAACATGAGAATAAACAAAACTGAATCATAGCAGGCCTAGAATTTAACTGGTGGGAGCAGAAATGAGATGACCTGCTAAGTAGAAGTACTGTGTTTTTGTCATCAACTGAGTTTTACAGAGGAAAGAGTAATGTTAAGTTAAAGTGATTAGGTAATTAGGTGGAATTCATTTTAAGAACTTCTCTCAGATAACTGTGAAAATTGAGGTTCTTGGACTAGCAGAAAGACCATAGATTTTAAGTCAAACTAGATTTACCTCTGGCTCTGCCACTTCCTAGCTGTGTGAAAAACTCTAAAACTTATCCATAATCAGATATTTAGCTTAAAAGGTGCATTCTGTGATTTGTCTTTATAAATATTATTGAAGTAGATGTTGATTTTTATGAAATGTTTTCTTTCTTCAGGTTGTAAAATTAAAGCACTGAGAGCCAAGACAAACACGTATATCAAGACCCCTGTTCGTGGTGAAGAGCCCATTTTTGTTGTCACTGGAAGAAAAGAAGATGTTGCCATGGCCAAAAGAGAGATCCTCTCAGCTGCAGAACACTTCTCCATGATTCGTGCATCTCGAAACAAAAACGGGCCTGCCCTGGGAGGATTGTCATGTAGTCCTAATCTGCCCGGTCAAACCACCGTCCAAGTCAGGGTCCCTTATCGTGTGGTAGGATTAGTGGTTGGACCCAAAGGAGCAACTATTAAAAGAATTCAGCAGCAGACCCACACCTACATAGTAACTCCAAGCAGAGATAAGGAACCTGTCTTTGAAGTGACAGGGATGCCTGAAAATGTTGACCGAGCACGGGAAGAAATAGAAATGCATATTGCCATGCGTACAGGAAACTATATAGAGCTCAATGAAGAGAATGATTTCCATTACAATGGTACCGATGTAAGCTTTGAAGGTGGCACTCTTGGCTCTGCGTGGCTCTCCTCCAATCCTGTTCCCCCTAGCCGCGCAAGAATGATATCCAATTACAGAAATGATAGTTCCAGTTCTCTAGGAAGTGGCTCCACAGATTCCTACTTTGGAAGCAATAGGCTGGCTGACTTTAGTCCAACAAGCCCGTTTAGCACAGGAAACTTCTGGTTTGGAGATACACTACCATCTGTAGGCTCAGAAGACCTTGCAGTTGACTCTCCTGCCTTTGACTCTTTACCAACATCTGCTCAAACTATCTGGACTCCGTTTGAACCAGTTAACCCACTCTCTGGCTTTGGGAGTGATCCTTCTGGTAACATGAAGACTCAGCGCAGAGGAAGTCAGCCATCAACTCCTCGTCTGTCTCCTACATTTCCTGAGAGCATAGAACACCCACTTGCTCGGAGGGTTAGGAGCGACCCACCTAGTACAGGCAACCATGTTGGCCTTCCAATATACATCCCTGCTTTTTCTAATGGTACCAATAGTTACTCCTCTTCCAATGGTGGTTCCACCTCTAGCTCACCTCCAGAGTCGAGACGAAAGCACGACTGTGTGATTTGCTTTGAGAATGAGGTTATTGCTGCCCTAGTTCCATGTGGCCACAACCTCTTCTGCATGGAATGTGCCAACAAGATCTGTGAAAAGAGAACGCCATCATGTCCAGTTTGCCAGACAGCTGTTACTCAGGCAATCCAAATTCACTCTTAACTATATATATATACATAAATACTATATCTCTATATGGACTCGTAAAGGCATGGGTATAATGGTACCCCCCAGTAAACTTCCTAATGATTTCTTATGACTGTTATCAGGCTTTATTGGGATTAGGCTAAAGTTGTTAGTAAACTTATAAAAGGCTGCTATGGTAACACTAAACCTAAGTGGTCTCTTGTCTATTAGTTTGGTTTGAATTATTAATACTATCCTGTAGACCCAGAGACATAGCTTATATGAGATTGCTAAAGCTGAAGTTCAACTTGGCTGAGTGAAGATAATCATAGGTTTTGTGAGCCTATGAGAAAAGTGTATATGTTTAAGATTTCAAAACAATGGGTCCCAAAGCCTAACCACTTTAAGAGTTTATGGAGGGTACTTGGCATTACAGACGATTCATACACTTCCAGTGCTGCCTTCTTTACACTGCCAGTTTTGACAAAACAGGTTTGTTTGTTTTTTATTTTACAACAACTTATGCCTAATTCTGCAGGATTGCAAGTAACTTTTTAATGCATTGTGATTACTTATTGGTAATAATAGGGCTGATGGCAGTTTACTAGATGACTGGTTATAATTTGGGACAAAAACTGCTACATCGACTTTCATCTCGCCCAGAGTGCTCCAGGCTGGTATGATCAGTGGATCAGGAATGCAGTCGTGAATTCCTGCCCATTGCCTCTCTTGATGAATGTGGAAATGGCCACCTGAGTTTTCCCATGTCAGGAAGGGCTTTGGGATGGCACCTATATTGGCTAATAATTGAGGATGCGAACATTCCATTCATTAGTCTGATTGAGCTGTTAATTTTTAGACTATAGATCAAAATGTGAAACATTTTATGTTCAATCCATATTTGTCTTGCACATTATAAGTATATTTTTATTTTTTAGTAATTTAGGGGAGGGAGGAGGGAGAAAGGGATAATGATGCCCTTGGCATAATTCACAAAAGCAGCTGTGACAACCTCCAATCAGTTTACTTCATTTCAAAACTATTTCCAATCACAAGGAAAGATTTCTTTAAAATACACTTGTACATTTCACCTGTGGATGTCTATAACTTCATCCTCAGTATGTTCCCAAATCTGTGCTGGCATTGAAAGGACAAAACATGATACTGGTGGATTTTTCTACTAATTATTTTTTGAAGCATTATTTTCCCAACACAAAAGAGCTTTTTTTCTCAGTATAATGAAAATTGAAATCCTATGTGTATTCAATAGTAAATAGACAAATTTTATTTTTTATTTCCACTTGAAGAGTTACATTTCGTATAAAAGTTTACAAATAACGGTTTTTATTTTGATTTTTTCAGTATAAAAAAAGTTGCCTTGATGGCATATTATGATGTAATGCTAATTGCTTGTAGGATAGTAAACGTCAGTATTGAAACCTAATCTCTAGCTGCCGTCTTGTAGATATGAACGAATGTTCACCAAGCATGTATTTTGTATTTTGTTGCATTGTACACTGCAACTAATAAGCCAAGGAATCGACATATATTAGGTGCGTGTACTGTTTCTAAAAACCACAAACTAAGAATGATAAATTATCAATATAGTTTAGTATTTGCTAATTTTACTACACTCTTTTGTTATGTATATGTAGGGAAGTCATAGGGATTATAAATTCAATTTGAGTAAAATTTAAAACCATATATTTTATGATAAAAGGCCTTTAACTTAAGATGGCCAAAGCACTGATATTATATATTTGCTGTAAAGAGAATTATAAGAGTTTTATTTTTCTGATATTAAAAGTTACTTAATAAAGACTTGTTTCCATTAACTTGAATGTATTCTCCTTGGTGTTTTTCATGTAATCATCAGCAGTTTAGAAGATTAGTTATTTAACAGAATTTAAAATTTCCTTTTATAGACTCTGTTCCCCAGCCAGCTATCTGTGCTCACTCTTGTAGTTATTTTGTGTGTGTGTGTGTGCTCTTGGTTTTGAATGTGTCGCTTGTGTTCTTGTCCAAGTTTACTTTTTTCTTTAAATGAGTGTTACATTATAGTAAATTGGAGATTTGGCTGGTTGTAGATTTAGTTGCATGTTTGTGTAGTTGACCACAAACTACTACTGATCTAATTGTAAATAGTAAATGACTTTTTTTATACATTGTTACTTGAAATCCTGAATTCAACTTAAATTCTACTTGGTTTGCATCCTTTGTTTATGGATTTTTGTCTTTTTATCACCAAATCTATAAAACAAATTCTTTTCTAATACAAAAGCACCAGTTTACCTTTCAGGTAAAAGTTCCTCTGAAAGGTTGACAAAAATATTTCTCCATTTATGGTATTCATTTGATAAAGATTGGAATAAACCATTGCCATTTTTTTTTAAAGCAAGAATAAAGACATTTCTAAGAAAGATCATTTTAAACAAATCCTTTTTTTTTTTTTTTTTTTCTGAGACAGAGTCTTGCTCTGTCACTCTGGCTGGAGTGCAGTGGCACTATCCCGGCTCACTACAGCCTCTACCCTTCAGGTTCAAGCAGTTCTCCCTTAGCCTCCTGAGTAGCTGGGATTACAGGAGTGTGCCACCATGCCCAGCTAATAATCTTTATTGTTTTTAGTAGAAACGGGGTTTCACCATATTGGCCAAGCTGGTCTCAGAACTCCTGACCAGAAATGATCCACCCACCTTGGCCTCCCAAAGTGCTGGGATTACAGGAGTGAGCCACCTCGCCTCACGTCTATTCTTAATACTTAGAGGTATCACATATCTGTACCAAGGCTTCATTGCGGATTTTGGACAAATTCTTAGACTGTGGTAGACTTGCAAACAGATTAAATGATGGGCAAGATCATCATTCTAGAATTGTTGGGCAGAATTACTTTGTCAACTTTAAGATTAGCCTCCAGAAGTATTAATGGTCTAATTATTCGAGTATATTACAGTATTTGTACAATTACTGTTTAGATTGGATGACTTGGGAAATAAACTTTTACCTAATGCAAGGTCAAGATCTTTCAGGGGACCTTGAAAATAATCTCTATTTTAAAAGCTTTCCTTTTCTCAGAGTAAGCCAAAACTTGTCTGGAACTAATGTTAGCAAAGGTTCTAAGTCTGGATCTGCCTTTCCCCGTGTCCCTGTGTTAATTTTCTTGCTTACCAAAGTACTGAGGAAGAGAGGCTTCAGGAACTCTGGACCTGTGTTACAGGAAATAGCCACACCACACTGGATAATCTGCAATGTGAATAACCAAGAATTAGGCAAACCTATTGGGAGACCTTAACATTTTTCCATTTTCACAACCCGGACAAATGCTAAGCTTAAAACATTAGGTTTGGCTAGCTGCTCAGTTATTGTAGTGTTCTATAATTCTTCACTCCACAGCTCTGTGTCCCTGAGGTCTTAAAATCCAAGTAGACCAATGAAGGAAATTTAGTGTGTCACCTTTTAGAGTACATCTGATTTTTCAGTCATTTCCTACACTTTACAAATCCTGGTCATTTCACCTAGAAACTTAGGGGCTAGCCCTACAAAGGTGTCAAGGCATGGGAGTTGCAGAATTTCATTTTAGTCTCCAACTTGGGCTTCCATTTCATGTTCCCTTATTTTCTGGCTTTGTTAGAGGGCATTTATTCCCATTTTTGCAGATTAATATTTTGAATCTCATTTTCCTTATTTGTAAAATGGAAATAATTGCCTCTAAGAATTGCATGAAACCTAAGTCTGAAACTAAGGCATAGAAATGCTTGCTGTGCAGTACCTAATTTACTTTCATAGGTAACATCCTCTTGTTCTGAATCTTAAAAATCCAGCATGACCCTGAAAAATACTGTTGAAGTGCTCTTGAAGAGCAGTGTGTAAAGTAAAAAGTGAAAAGCTTTGGGGTTTAGAACACTACCTTTACTTACATTACCCAGATAGTAGTACAAAGTGATCTCAGGTGCATAATTTTACTTAATCTTTACTATAGCCCTAGGGGTGAAAGTATTATCTTCATTTTGCAGAGAATAAAGCTGAGGCTTAAGAGTAAACATTAGTAAAGAGTAAAAGAAAAAGGAACAGGCTTAAGGTAAAAATTCCCAAGTCTAAGGGCATTTTCAGAAGATTCCATGGAAAATGCCTCAGTTGCTTGCAAATGTGAGCATTTTTCATTTAACTCTGGTTCTCTAATTCCTGGGCATGCCAATCAAAAGATTTCAGTAGCCCTTTTTAATATGATAGGATTAATTCATATCCTCAGACTGTCATGACCATGAAAGGCTTGAGCTAGTTAAGGCACAGATAATTGTTACAGAATTGATTTGTGGACTCAATGGGCACTTGCCCTGCCAAGCAAATGAAATGTCAAAATCAGCCAAAGCTGTGGTGGAGTCAGAATTTTTACTTAGTTTGTTTCATTTTTGACGCCATAGCCTGAGCAGATAGTGGCCCAGCCGGGTAACTTTGTTAGACTTTTTGAAGGATTGGTCTTTTTCTAGAATAATGCAAAGCCATTTACTTAAGTGTTTGTAGTCTCTGACTACGTAGTTTGCCTTGTCCCAGAAAGAAAAATCAACAATGCGGGGTGGACCTCATATTTTACTACTATGTGATGCTTTTTTTTTTCTCCTGGACTACCATGCCCAGCATTGGTGCTAATTTTGTATTTTTAGTAGAGAGAGAAAGACAGGGTTTCATCGTGCTGGCCAGGCTGGTTTGGAACTCCTGACCTCAAGTGACCTGAACCACATTTCAGCCTCTAGCTTCTTTTCCATTCTGGCCTCCATTTTCTATTGCTTTTTCACATCTTACCAAAAAGCTATTTAAATCAGTCCACTGACCTATGAGTCTTCATTCTGAATCCAATGTCTCTAACATACCCCTAACTTACAGCTTCTAAAAGTGTACCAATTGAGAAGAGGATTAGTTCTGCTTCCAGGGATGGTTGCAGGCGTTTAAAGTTGCTGCCAGATCCCACACTTGTAAGCCTGTTTCCTACCCACCTCCCCTTGTCTGGGTGGCCTAACCTCAGCTTCTCCCTTTAGATCAGGGGTTCTCAACCTTAATACTATTGACATTTTGGGCTGGATAACTTATTGGGGGTAGGGGGCTGTCCTGTGCATTGCGGGCTGTTTACCAGCATCCCTGGCCTCCCCACTAGCTGTCAGTAGTACACACACACGCACACACAGTTGTGACCATCAAAAATGCCTTCTGACATTGAAAGCCAAACCCTCATTAGCCAGTCCACTTAAGCAAGTTCTAGGTTGAGTACTTGAGTTAAGCATGCTCCTAAATGTTTTATCTACAATGACATTTAATCCTTAAATTCTAGTTTAAGGAATAAATAGAGTAATTTAAGTAGTACCCCCTCCTACAGATGAGAGCCCCATCTCAGTGATGAGTGAACTTGCCCAGGGTCACACAATGACAGTCGGCCAGGGAGTGGCATTCTGATGTGCATGTTCTTCACCCCTGCGGTGTGCTGCTTCCTTGCCCCCAGCAGCTTACATTGCAGTTGAAATGCCACAGTCAGAGTTCCTAAGCCTGAGGACCGATTTACAAAGCTGTCTCTTGCACTACCCAGATTCTCTCTAGAGACCTTGCTGCCAGGCAGCCAGACCAGTGTGCCCTGAGGGCCTGCTTTACAGTCACCCAGGCCCAGGTCCGCTGCACTTCCCACCTCACAGTCTGCCCATTCCTGGAAGCCCCATCAGGTTGCCTCAGAATCTATTTGGTGAAAGATAGGTTGTGCATGGAACACACAAGAATTAAGCTGTCTGAATCCATTTTCTTAGGCTTCAAGTAAGATTTTATTTGAAAACTTAGGATGCCTACACCTTTCTAGGAAGTCCCATGTTTCTGTGGTTTTCCCATTTGACCCTTGTTCCAGGAAGGAACCAGAGGACTTCAGAACCATCACCTTCAGGCCTTGGAAAGGGTTGTGGGAATGCTATCTTGCAGGGCTTTGAGAGACTCCTCTTGGCTTAGTCCTGAAAGGGCTTAAAGGGACATCATTAGTTTACTCCATTAATAAGATAGAAAGACACCTAAAGTATGAGTCCTGGGTCCTCTTTGCCAGATCTGGATCCAGTCTCTAAGGGTTTGCTAAGGGCGGTGCTAAGACCATTTGGAGCTAACCCCAGTGGTCCTCTGTAGGGCTTTGGTGTCACCTGGTTTGATCCAGCAAAGCTCCACAATGGATTTGTCACTCCATCTAAAAAAAAAAGCTCTCTAAATTCACAGTTTATATTAACAATGATAAAGTCCCCTGGGTGGGAAATATTTCATTCATAAAAAAATACCTGCCCCTTCTGTGCTGTTCATAGTAATTGGACTGACCTGGCCACTCAAGTATTTGTTATTCTACATTACTGGGCAGCTAGAACATGCAGGTGACACTGTGCTAGGGGCTTACATATGATATCCTGTTACTTGGGGGGCCAGCCTTGCCCCTTAGCAGATATAATACAGCATAAGACTTTTTTTTAGGGTGGACTTGATCCCACACCAATGCTTCCATGAGATGTCCTGTGCTTTGACACCCTAGAGGCCTTAAGATGGACTTCAACCTCTAAACTATCGCTGGATCCTAAAGGAGGACAGTCCATTCCAACTAGCTGACATGAGAGGGCACCTGAGGTATGGCACTGTGCAAAAATGGGAGGCAGGTTGGCAAACAGCCCAGGGCGTGGGCTGGCCACATGGAGGTGTCAGCATGCAGGGCATCCGGCCCGGCCCGGCCCAGCCCAGCCCAGCCCAGCCCATTCCCTGGGTGAGTTTAGACTAGACAGAACCTCCGTGCTATTTCAGAAGAGAGGGAACTAGCAGAGAAAAAATGTATTAATTCTGAGACTGACCAGGGAGAAACATAGAGAAAAAGGTGACTCTCAGCCCAGCAGTCTAGATACTTGACTGGAGGGTCCAATACAGACAGCAGCTTGGCCAGATAAGACTTATGGCCAGGGATGGAGTGCTGGCAAGGACAGGGTGATGACTTTCTGCCAGGGCCAAGTGGACCTGGCCAAGCAGGCAGGCGGAGCTCTGGAGGTGGCAGCTGAAAACTCTGGGCCCGGATGGATCCTCAGGAAGTGCTTCAACCCACTCCTCATCCCCAGGCCCTTCCCAGGCCTCTCAGTTGCCATCCAGCCACCCTCCTCCATTGTTCCCTCCCACTAACATTCATCAGCTGGGCCCAGCATTCGGCCTGGGGAAACAGACACATAAAAAGGACTCTGTCCTCAGCTAGCTGGGTCCTTCCCTCCCACTCAGCTCTCCCCTGGGGTTTAGGAAACAGGACTTCAATGCATTCTTCTGATGCTGATTGAATTCCTTCCTTCTGGGCAGCTTTGTGTGCCCTTGGCAAGAAATGGGAAAGGGAGCAGGAAGGGTTTAAAATAACACACAACTGGCCAATTTGCACACCAACATAGGCTAGCTATTATAAACCCAAAAATCCAGGTGATGCAATTTATTCCAACCGTCTTTGGCATGGGCCTTATTGTGGGTTTGCATTTTTAAGAGCAACAGAAATAAACATACCAAGTGCAAATTCTGTTTCTGTTGCATGCTTTGGGGCCATTGCAAGGTGTGGCTGCAGTTCAGACTGCAACTTGCTTTGGTGTCCGAATAAAATGTGGTTGTCATCCATTCTTGGCCAAACGTCCCTCAGATGACTTGTGGGCATCAGGTGCTGTTGGAATCAGCAACTTCCAGGAACCAGAAACTGAGACTTCCATAAAAGGAAGCCACTTCTGGGCACGGTATTTAAAGACATGTTAGACAACTTTTAGAAATGGCCACCACAGACCAAAGTCCCTGATTGCAAATAAATACTTTTGACATAAAACATGTCACTCATGGAGAGTCCCTCCTTAGACATTTGAGAGAGTCACCGTCATGAATACAGAGCATTTATTTAAAAAGGATGTTTTAAATCACATTATTAGTTACTATGTATGTCATAACCAAGAAAGAACAGCCAGCCATCCTGGGACGTCGGTACTGGACCATCCACTACATCCACTGGGTTCACTCAGTAGCGGCTGAGTAACTCAGATTTGTGCCTAGGCAAAATAACAAATATACAGGCCAGGGACCTTCTGGGAATGACTGTGTTATCAGTTGCACAAATGCCACGGGTCTATAATAGACTTGGGGTCAAGCTAAGGGTTTTAAGGAGCGTAGGGTCATGATACCTATAGACATTTTGTTTCCCTTCTTTGAAAGGAAGAAAGGCCCGGCGTGGTGGCCCACACCTGTGATCCCAACAGTTTGGGAGGCTGAGGCAGGTGGATGGCTTGAGCCCAGGTGTTTGAGACCAGCCTGGGCAACATGGCAAACCCTATCTCTACAAAGCATGCAAAAATTAGCCTGACATGGTGGCGCATGCCTGTAGTCTCAGCTACTTGCGGGGCTGAGGCAAGAGGATTGCTTAAGTTTGGGAGGTAGTAGAGGTTCGTGCCACTGCACTCCAGCCTGAGTGACAAAGCAAGACCCTATCTCAAAAAAATTTTTTTTAAAAAGGGAATAAATATCAGATATTTCAGATATCAAAAAAGGAAAGAAATATCAGATACCACCTTATCAGAATGCTCTAGAATTGCCTAATTTTTTTTTTCCTCCTAATCTTTGATTTGAATGACTTTTTTTAGGTCTCAAGGTATTTCACAGCTACTTCTTCTTTTTTTTTTCTTTTCTTTTTAGTGCATTATCTACTGGTAATTGTCTTCCTTTTTAAGGGCAGGAGGGGAGATTTTGGATAAGGAAAGTGGCTGGGACATAAAAAGCCTTTTTGCTCAAAATCACATTCGTTGGTTGAAGGTGGAATTGGAAAGCAGGATTCCTACTGCCTAGTTAAATTTCTGTTTTACATCCTGCTGCCCCTCTGTTACTTGGCTCTAATTTTCCTCATACTCTCCCCTAGAAGGTCAACTTGTCATAGATACACGCCTGAAATTCCCCCATTAGAGCTTCATCTGTTTTGCTCACGGCATGAATGTGAATTAAATTGCAACTCCTAGAAGGAAAGTGTCTTTAACTCAGGGATCAGCCAACCTTTTCTGCGAAGGACCAGATAATATTTTAGGTTTTGCAGGCCATACAGTCTGATGCAAGTATGCAACCTGCCTTTGTAGCATGAAAACAGCCGTAGACCATACAACTGAAGGAAACATTACCGATGGACACTGACGTTCGAGCTTCATATGATTTCCATATATCACAAAATATTCTTCTACTGTTTTTTTCAACCATTTAAAAATGCAAAAACCATTCTTTGTTCATGGGCTGTGGGGCGCATTGGTACAAAGGCTGTGGCTTACTAACCCTTGCTCTAAGGTGTCCCTGGTCATTGGCTGTGCTTTGTGGGTAAAGGTTCTATTGAAAAGATTGGGTGAGAAAACTGAGGGAACAGGAAGCCACCGAGCACCCTAAGCAGGAGGTGGAAAGAGCAGACGGGTCACCACCATCTACAGCGTGGCCACTGCTGTCTTGAAGCTGTCCCTTGAGCCCATCTATACGGCAGCAGCTGCCCACTGGTCCATCTGTGCAGCCACTGCATTTGGGGCACCCATTGGAACCATTCGGACCCACTCTCCAGCTGAGGATACAAGCCAGATGTTCCTACACATTGCAGCCCAGCTGCTCCAATCTTCAGCTCCTTTCCTCCAACTCCCCCATCTGTCTGTTACGATCTTTGCCTCACCATAAAGAGGCTGAAAGGTCATTGTTCCATGTTGCTGTTACATGCGAGGATTTTGTTTCTGTTTTAAAATATAAAAACCATTAGAGGAGGAGGTTGTTGCTAGAGACTGCCACGTGGTAGACACTGGGCATAAGGTGCTATCATCTTGAAAGCACTTCCTCTTACTATCTCATTTGGTTCTCCTGGGCAGAGTAAATAAAAAGATGCAATTACCACCATTTTACATATGGAAAACTAAGGCTCAGAAGCTAAAGTGACTTTCCCGAGGCAGAGCAGGGTAACAGGGTTTGCATCCAGGCCTGACTCCAAAGCCCTGATTTCCAAAGTTTGCTGTGCACTGGGATGACTCCAGTGCGGCAGGTGTGCAGAGAACAGCTCCTGTAGAGCCCAGCATCCTCCCACCCTCCCACCTGGATGAAGATCGGGCCGAGCACTCACGGCCCAAAAAGGCTGGCCACTCCCTGCAGCCTCAGACTCCCCCTGGTCTCACTATGGGCCCTTCAACCTGGAAGTTCCTCCGTGGTCTTCTGCCATTTTGCCTGGGATGGAAAAGGGCTTCCATCCACTGGCAGTGCCCACTGCCTGCCTCATTCTCACCTCGCCCAGCAGCTCAGTCTCCAGGGAGGTCTGCCAGAGCCTCAAGGTCCTACTGCATGAATAGCCCTCCCAGAGAAGCTTCTGTTCTTAGCTGTTTACTAGCTTATTGTCTGACATGCTGTCAGCACTCAGTATACATTCGCTGCCTGGATGAATGTATGAATGAATCTTCAGGTGCCCCAGAAACCCCACAGTAAGATTCCCTGAGCTTCACTCAATGGCATAACCCACAGGGCGTTTTAGAATTTAGAATTTAGTCCAATTGGGTGAGCCTATAGTAAGGACGCAAGGGAGCATCCACTGGGCCTTGCTCTTCACACACATTCACTTCTTCCTCACGGCCATCTGCAGTCAGCACCCTCATCACCCTATTTTACAGAGCAAGAGACTGGGGCTCAGTAACATTGAAGAACTTTCTCAAGGTCACCCACGTGGCCAGTGATGGAGTGAGGGTTGAACCCTCTGAGGCCTGTTGTCTCCACACAGTTCTCACCGGCCCTTTATAGGCACTAACTCACGCAGGTAAAGGAGGCTCCAGAATTACCCCTAAAGGCAAATGGTCCATGAGACCTGCTAAAAAGGAGGGAGCTCAGAGGCTCCCCTGTGCCAGCCCCAGCCAGTAGCACCAGGCACAGGCAGGCTATGCTGGAACTTTGTGGAGCTGCACAGAGCTTGCTCCCTTCTCCCTGCAGGCTGCAAGCTAGATGCTGGAATTCCAATCCTAACATGGGCAGGTCCAGAAACCTGGTATCACAACAGGACTTTCTGCAGAAGCGAGCAGCCTGGATGTGCACGGATATGACTTGGCTCAATCTGAAGGACACTGACTCTCGCGGCCTGTCCTGTGAGGGAAATCCTGTCATTAACATCACATCCCTTGGTGTGTCACTGCTTCTGGTTTTCAGGAATCCCTTATAAAAATGCATATTTAAAAAATAAAGAGGCCGGATGTGGTGGCTCAAGCCTGTAATCCCAGCATTTTGGGAGGCTAAGGTAGGTGGATCACTTGAGGTCAGGAGTTCAAGACCAGCCTGGCCAACATGGTAAAACCCCATCTCTACTGAAAATATAAAAATTAGCCAGGCATGGTACCACAGTCCTGTAATCCCAGCTACTCAGGAGGCTGAGGTGGAAGAATCGTTTGAACCCAGGAGGCAGAGGCTGCAGTAAGCCGAGCAACAGAGCAAGACTCCATCTCAAAGAAACAAAGGAAAATGGATGCATGTAGGGGAAGGAGTCCTGGGGCAGCAGGGGACGGAGAAGGTCCTGATATCTACTTGGCAACTTTGCCCTACCAGGCACATGGCCTCTGTATCAGGCCTTCCTCACACCCACCAGGATGTGGACTCAGCCTCCCGGGACCTGCCCTATAAAGGATGATGGCAGCATTCGGGGCCAGAGGAACAGGGTGGGCTGCACCCCGCACAGCTCACAGCTTCCTTCTTGTAGGTCTCCCCAGTGCTTTCTCACTGGCCACAGCTTCCTCCTCCTTCCTTTCCACAGCAGCCTCCCACTCCCCAGCTCCTGCTACCAGCTCCTCCACACTTACACACCCACGACCAGCACTGAGCCCGGCAGACAAGAGCCTTCTGCTACCAAGACCCACCCTTCTTAGAAGGCACCAAGAGAATTAGAAATAACAAAGTCTTTTTTCTTGAGATTTGAGATCAAAAGCTAGCAAGTGGCTGCACAGGGAATCCAGCTCAGCTCTCCCTGACATCAGAGCCTGAGGCTTACAAGCCTGGGCCCTTAGCAGTGAGGCTCGTAGGTGGCATCACAAACCCTTGCTCTTCCCCATCCCTGCCATTCGCTAACACTGCTTCTAGTTTCTAGAGGCAGTTGCAAAGCCATGTTTAAGGAGTCCAGCACTGAGGGTGAATTTCAGGCATGTGGGAGGCTGTGGAGAGAGATCGTCGGTCTTCAGATGAGAGCCTTGTCTCCACCAGTGAGGAAGGTTGACAAGGGCGGAGGTGGCCTCACTGCCTTCAGCTTGCCTTCATTTAGGCTGTGGTCATTTCTGTAGACCAGTGGGACCCAGACCATCAGCATCAGCATCACCTAATAACTTGTTAGAAATACATATTTCTAACAGCAGAGCCGTGGACAGTTTGCCTGGTCTGTTAGGGCCTCAGGCCTGGACTCACGCCACCATCATGTCGCACTACCTGCACACCCCTCCAAAACATGTCTCTGTCCATCAGGAACATGGCCAATGACACCAGGTCTGCAAATGGACAGGATGGATTTGGTTGTGATGGTCCTACGGGAGATGTTTATGTTCTACTTGATTTCCACACTCTCTGTCCAAGAGGATTTGCCTGTGTTCAGTTTGAGGATGTTGGTGATGCTGAAGCTGCTTTACATAATCTGGACAGGAAATAGATTTGTGGACATCAAGTTGAAATACAGTTTGCACAGGAAGATCAGAAGACACCAAATCAGATGAAAGCCGAGGAACAGAGGAACGCGTACAGTTCTTCACGCCATGATGGTTATAACAGATACAGAAGTTCTAGAAGCCAAAGTTATGAAAGGAGATCAAGCAATCACTGTTTTGATTACAATTATAGAAGATCTTACAGTCCTAGAAATCGACCAACTGCAAAACCACGGAGTAGCAGAAGCCATTCCAACAGTGGTGGATTCAAACACCAAAATCCATCTTTTTCAAGATCTACATCGAATTCAAGGCAGCCCAAGGAAGAAATGAAGCCTAGGTCTGCATCTCACACCAAAACTAGAGGCACTTCTAAAACAGATTCCAGGCTGAGTACAGTGACTCACACCTTTAATCCCAGAAGTTAGGGCAGCTAAGGCTGGAGGATCACTTGAGCTCAGGAGTTTGAGACCAGCCTAGGCAACGTGGCAAAACACCATCTCTACAAAAAATATAAAAATTAGCCAGGCATGGTGGTGCACGCCTGTAGTCCCAGCTACTTGGGAGGCTGAGGTGGGAGGATTGCCTGAGCATGGGAGCATGGGAGGTTGAGCCTTGATTGTGCCACTACACTCCAGCCTGGGTGACAAAGCAAGACCCCATCACAAAAAGTAAATAAAAATAAATAAATGAACAAATAAATTAGATTCCAAAGTCTGGCTCAAGATATGAAAAAGAATCAAATCAAAAAGAACTACTAAGATCCAAATGTCAGTCAAGATCACAGTCTGGCTCTAGATCAAAATCTAAATCGAGGTATTAGACTGCTCCTAAATCCAGTGGCCACTGATAATACAAACTAGGATTGTTTTTAGGCACATATTCATTTATTCATAGTTTGGTTACTTAAATTATCAAGAATTGGCCAGACGCAGTGGCTCACTCCTATAATCCTAGCACTTTGGGAGGCTGAGGCAGGCAGATCTCTTGAGCCCAAGAGTTCGAGACCAGCTTGGGCAACATGGTGAAACCCCATCTCTACCAAAAACTTAAAAATCAGCTGGGCATGGTGGTGTGTGCCTGTAGTACCAGCTACCTGGGGGGCCGAGGTGGGACTATTGCTTGAGCCCAGGAGATCAAGGCTCCAGTGAGCCAAGATCACACCACTGTACCACTGTACTCCAGCCTGGGTGACAAAGTTAGACCCTGTCTCACAAAGGAAAAAAAAAAACAGGAATACAATGTTGTAACGACGCTTTAAAAACACTTCTTTTTTAAAAACACTGTACCAGGCAATGGTTATAATTCTAATGATAGGCTGTGGAGAAGCCGCTTTTAAGAGTCCAGTTTGTTTAATGTTATTGGTAGCCACCAATTTGTGGTGTCTCTGTATATTTTTGTAAAGATTCTTTTTTTTCACGTTTGAAGTTTGTGGTTAAAAGATGTTGGTTGGCCATAATTTGCAACATTGTCTTTTTTTTTTTAAGACAGGGTCTTGCTCTGTCACCCAGGCTGGAGTGCAGTGATGCAATCACAGGGTATTGCAACCTCTAATTCTTGGGCTCAAGTGATCCTCCCACCACAACCTCTCAAGTGGTTTGACTACAGGTGCACACCACCATTCTTGGCTCATTTTAAAATTTTTTGTGGAGATGGGGTCTCACCATGTTGCCCAGGCTGGTCTCAAAATCCTGGGCTCAGGCAAATCTCCCTCTTTGGCTTTCCAAAGTGTTGGGATTATAGGCGTGAGCCACCATACCCGGTATAACATTGTCTTATTAAAAATAAACTTTCATATTCTTATTTGTGAACTTAGAAATGTAACTTGCTAATAAGATAGAAGGATACAAAAGTGAAGTTGTAGCCACAGCAAAACACTACGGCTCAGACACATTTAGGTTCAGGGTGGGCCTGTATGTCTTGACAAGGCCTAGGCCTGTGATAATTGTTTGTTTATCATGCAATGGGGAATAGTTCTTTTGGTAACCCCACTGTTTTAGGGAAATAAGCCAACTGAATTACGCAATATTTTCAGGGAGATTGAGTTTTGACTGAAATGTGGAGTCTTCACTGCTTCTTTTGGTTTCTATGAAGATTCAGACATAGAAAACATGAGAAAAGGTTACCTTACAATTTGAGCAGGTCAGTGATGGCAGAAATAATTTTAAGAGGAAAAGAATGTTCCTATGCAGTTATTCTAAAATTTAGGGAACACTGATGACCATAATATTGCTTTGTTTTCATACTGCTGTTAGAAGCAAGTATATTGTTTCAAAGTAGGCTTTGGGTGCATATGTAAAAGTACTGAATTTTAGGCCGGGCACAGTGGCTCACAGCTATAATTCCAGCACTTTGGGAGGCCAAGGTGGGTAGATCACCTCAGGTCAGGAGTTCAAGACCATCCTAGCCAACATGGTGAAACTCTGTCTCTACTAAAAATACAAAAATTAGCAGGCATGGTAGCACATGCCTATAATCCCAGCTACTCGGGAGGTTGAGGCAGGAGAATCACTTGAACTCAAGGTGGAGGTTGCAGTGAGCTGAGATCACACCACTGCACTCCAGCCTGGGTCACAGAGTGAGACTTCCTCTTAAAAAAATAAATAAATAAAACGTACTAAATTTTGATACTTGTAGTATGTGGCATGTGCGTTTGTATAAAAATTGGCCTACTTTTTTATGAGGGAGGCTTGCTCTTCACACGTCAGTTTATTTAATGTGAGGCAAGATGAAAGACAGCACTTTCATTCTGTGGTGCCGTGAAATTCAAAGTAATTTTGGAAAAATTAGTCAACTTTCAGCAATAGTCACATCTCTGAGTTTTTGATTATTAATGCAGTACCTACTAAAATTGGAGTAATACCCCCATTGATTATACCCTTCATTCAAATGTATCATTTATAATTTCTAGTATTTCTCTGAAAGAATGTTTTGGGGTCAAGAGCAAGTTGACATATCCAATCTGGTTTCAGAATAGAAAGCCAGCATCTTTTTCAAACCTCAGATGCTTGCTTACATCTTTAAGTAAGAATTATCTTAGGGAAACAATTCCTTTTAAAGGATTACTTTTTTCAGTTTTGGTTTTAGTAATCTGGACTTTGCCTGTAAAGAACAAAAATGTGGCTTTTAAATATTGTGTGTGGAATGTGTTTATAAAGGATTGATTCTGGAACATTTGTATATTTGATAGTGTTTCTAACTTTCATTTCTTTACTGTTTGCAGTTAATGTTCAAGTTCTACTATGCAGTCATTTATATTCACGTTTCTATAGTTTTTTAAGATTTTCCTGGATATATGGTTTAAACAACAAAGAGTCTATTTAAAACTGTAGCAGTAGTTTGAAGTTACAGCAAAGAGGAAAATTGTGGGGTTAAACTTCGTATTATTTTTCTTATAGAAGCTTCTAAAAAGTACTTTTTTGTGTTTTTTTAGGAAATATTGTGCACAGCCTTTAAAACATCAATGTTTGTATCGAAGCTTATTTTCTGCTTGCTGTAAAATAAGCAAACATGCTATAATAAAAACAAAATGAAGGAAACAATGGTTAACTAGAAAGAAAAAAAAAGGCCAGGCTCGGTGGCTCACACCTGTCATTCCAGCACTTTGGGAGGCTGAGACAAATAGATCACCTGAGGTCAGGAGTTCAAGACCAGCCTGACCAACATGGCAAAACCCTGTCACTACTAAAAAATACAAAAATTAGCCAGGTGTGGTGGCACAGGCTTGTAATCCCAGCTACTTGGGAGGCTGAGGCAGGAGAATTGTTTGAACCTACGAGGTAGAGGCTGCAGTGAGCTGAAATTGTGCCATTGCACTCAGCCTGGGCAACAAACGTGAAACTCCATCTCAAAAAAAAAAAAAAGGCAAATTATCTGTTCCATTCCAGACCCAGTGGATCAGAAACTCTGGAGGTGGGCCTGAGATCTGCTGGGCTGGATGAGGGGTCACTGAGTTTTTGTATTGCCTACCCTGACCACGGGACACAAAGTTGTCCATGTGCCCAGACATTCTGATTATTTAATGTTATAAATTACTTCTGTATACCATTATCGTGCTATTATTTTAAAACTTCCAAAAAAGAAGAGTAAAAAGGACGAGATAAAGGTAAACTTAATATTTCAAATGTCTTATTACCCTTTCTTGGCACAATACGCACATCAGGCAACATTCAACCAGAATGGTTATGGACGTAAAGCCGTATTTCAAATAGTCTTCTGGATGACTGCAATGTCAGCCAACTCTGCAAGGTCTGAGGAAAGTGCTGCTGTTTTCCTTCCATAATGTGGCTGGGGGCAGGAGGAGGGAGGGTCAGCTCTGCCATGTGGGGGCTGCCTGATATCATTTCCATATTAGCCTTATCTTCAGTCCAAGATTTCTTTTCAACATTGTTTTAAAGCCACTTATCCTTTTTTTGGGAGCCTTAGTTGACTTAAAAATAGATAACAGAATATCTAAATTCCCTTTGGTGGGCACTATGTAAGTTGCAATTTGCTGAAATCCCCGCTTTTCCCTCCCACAAAGCACTCCTCCCACACAGCCGTCTAAGGCACGTGAGTCCCTCAGCACTCAAAATTACTAACATTGCAGAGCTTTTTCTTTCATGTTGGAAGCAAAACATTAATCTAAGTAGATATACTATGATTCTTCTTTCCTTGAGCCCTCCTGGGATGTGTGTACCCCACTTTAGAGATCCCTGCTCCAGACTGAACCCTTCACCTTCCACTTCCCTTGAAAGCCCCATGGAGTCCCTCAAGAGGTTTCATCAGTCCACGGGCTCTGACAGCAGCTTCACAGTTTGCGTAAGAAAGGCTCAGTCCAGGGGGCTCTCAGGAGACCAGATGTCCCTCTTTCCTCCATGACCAGTCCACCCTGAGTTTCTGTTACCACTCAAGAGATTCAGACACAGGAGTATGGAGTCTTGCCTGCAGCCAGTATGGCAGAGGCAGCTGCTAGACAGCCCCAGGCAGGCCGCACTGGGCCCTGACCCCACATGCCAGGCCCTGCCCAGCGGCCACCATGGGCACTGGACCAAGGGGCTTTCCCTGTGGGCAGCCCCAGCTGGCGGGCGAAGGCTGGGGGAATACGAGGGAGGGGCAGCTGCGACACTAGCTTCTTGTGGCATTTCTGAAATCTAATTTCCTGCCATAATTCTGAAGCAGGTGTTTCTGTTTTTTAGAGTGGCTTCAGTTGCTATTCTGGTCGTGTGAGTCGCTAGTTTTTTCCAAAGACTGAACTGCTATTTTTTCCTCTGGTGGAGGCACGGTGAGCAGCTGGTCCCCCAACCAGGATCAGTTGGGTAGAAGACCCCCCCGCCTCAGCCAGCCCCAGCCTGGGGGAATGGGGACCCTTCACAGACTGAGCTGGAGAGCCACAGGGGAGCAGGGAGCACCGTCTGCTGAGTGGCCACCCAGCACTTTGTGTTTCAGTTCTCATCAAACATGTAGCGTGCACCTGCCCTGCCCAGAAGCAGCAAAACAAAAACAAGCCAGGCCCCCAGCGCCTGCCTGGGGGAACCTCAGCCTCACAAGGCATTGAGAGTGGCTGGAGTCAAACCAGGGCTGGGGAGAGGCAGGTAAAGAGCTTCTTAAGTGAAATACTAGGATCTCAAATCCAGGAATTTTTGATCTGGTGTCTCCAAACACCCTGAGACTCACCAGATACATTCAGGAGGTCCATGACCCCTCTAGGAGACTTTTAGTTTTCATCTGAATGAAAGCCTTAAAAAATAATGTAAACACATCTGACATCAGATGAAAGATCATCTCACAGCCAGGTACTCTAGAGATTTCAGAGCCAAATAGTAGTAATTTAATAGAACAGAGCAGAGGATTTCATTTGTAAATGTCACGATGGTGTTCTCTATGAGTGCAATGTTACAATTTTTCCAGTAGAGGCAAGATTTGGAAGAGCCCCATCATCACACCACACAGTCCGGGTATCACGAAGCACAGTATTCACGGTGTTTGGGTTCAGAAAAACAACATAGCAAGTCACATGAATGTGCTAATGAGTTTGGGTGGTTTTTCAGGGACTTTTGGTGTTTTCTTTGTACACTGATTTTGGTTTTAGAATTACATAAGACTCATTAAAGTATACAGAGTTCAAATAATTTTTGTTTGTACTTATTTAAGTGATATGATAAGCAAAATAATTGAAGTCATCCCTGGAGGATCATTCGACTTCTGGTTTCCTTTGTGTAACAGAGGTTTGTACATGACTCAGATGTAAAAACCATTACTCTCATGTTTGAATCAGATAGCTAGAATTATCTACAACAAAGGCTCATGCTGGAAGAATTAAGGCGAGGTCTTTTAGGGCTTAGGGCTAGCAAAGAGAGGGGGCTCTAGGGAAGTCCAAAGAGAGGGGGCCCCAGGGAAGTCTGTTGTCCCTTGCGTGTTTACTGGGAGCTGAGGTTAAGCAGATGCGGAAGAGGTTAAAAAAAAGAGGCAAGGCTAACATCTAGGGAACATGCCACCAGAGGGCATGTTCACTACCAGCAACACACACACCCACACAGGTGCACACAGCCCCGGAGGCCACAGGAGCCAAGTGAGGTCATTGCCCTGGGAGTGACAGAGTGGCTCCTCACCTGTTCCACTGCCTTGGGGGCAGGGGAGTGTGTGACACTTCAAGCGCTCACTGGCTTCCCCTCGCCAGTGGATCAGGGGTCTCAGGGATTAGGTCTGGGCTGTCATGGTCAGGAGGGCAAGGGCCACAACTTTGTTCAGGTTGTTGCTTAGACGTCCCAGAAACCACAGTGTCCACAGGAGCAAAACAAGAAGCGCAGCTGTGCGAGAAGTTTACAGCCAGTAGCGGCCAAATTCATGCTAGCCAATAAAGAAACCTGTAATGCCGCAAGGCTCTAGTTCTGCCACCCGCAGTGTGGGGACATGACGGAGGAGCCAGTCTCATCAGCTGTCCTCCAGGTCCCTCCAGCACCTGAGCCAGGAAGTCAGGCGTCAGGACCTCTCAGGACAGAAACTCCACAGATCTGGGTTTTCTGCCCTCTGAGACTGGACCTGCTCGAATCTTCTCATTTAGAAGGAGGTGGTTAGTAAAGAAAGACAAAATAAGGCTGGAAACAGACCCAGACACACTTAGAAACGAATGGAGCAAATGAAGCACTGGGGAGAGTCACTTTCCGAAAGCCAGATGCCTCAGGACCACGTGGGTGGGGTGTTTCCAGGGAGGACAGAAACTTTCACCATCACTTTCCTGTCAACTGAGAGTGTCTGACCCCACCCAAGTGTATTTGTGTACTAGGACTGCTGGAACAAAATACCACACACTGGGCAGCGTCAACAACAGACATTCATTTTCTCACAGTTCTAGAGGCTGGAAGTCCAAGATCGAGGTGTTGCAGGGTTGGTTTCTCCTGCAGCTCCTCTCCTCGGCTCACAGATGGCTGCCTTCTGCAGAGCCTTCACATGGGCTTTGCTCTGTGCCCGTGCATACATAGCATCTCCTCCTGCTCTTATAAGGACACCATGCCACCATAGGAGGGGGGCCAGACCTTTATGACCTCACTTAACCTTAATCATGTCTTCAGCCAGGTACGGTGGCTCCCGTCTGTGATCCCAGTATTTTGGGAAGCTGAGGCGGTGGATCACCTGAGGTCAGGAGTTCAAGACCAACATGATGAAACCCTGTCTTTACTAAAAATACAAAATAAAAATTAAAAATTAGCCAGGCGTGGTGGCAGGCGCCTGTATCCAGGAGGCTGAGGTTGCAGTGAGCCAAGAGCATGCCACTGCACTCCAGCCTGGGCAACAAGAGTGAAACTCTGTCACCTACAAAAAAACAAATTGCCTCTTTAAAAGTCTGATTTCCAGGCCAGGTGCAGTGGCTCACACCTGTAATCCCAGCACTTTGGGAGGCAGAGATAGGCGGATCACCTGAGGTCAGGGGTTTGGGACCAGCCTGGCCAACATGGCTAAACCCCATCTCTACCAAAAATACAATTAGCTGGGCATGGTGGTGCATGCCTGTAATCCCAGCTACTGGGAAGACTGAGGCAGGAGAATCACCTGAACCCAGGAGGCGGAGGTTGCAGTGAGCTGAGATCGAGCCACTGCACTCTAGCCTGGGCGACAGAGTGAGACTCTGTCTCAATAAATAAATAAATAAAATAGCTGGGTGTGGTAGCTCACGCCTATAATCCCAGCACTTTTGGAGGCCAAAGTGGGCAGATCACAAGGTCAAGAGTTCAAGACTAGCCTGGCCAACATGATGAAACCCCGTCTCCACTAAAAATACAAAAATTAGCCAGACACAGTGGCAGGCACGTATAACCCCAGCTACTCAGGAGGATGAGGCAGAAGAATTGCTTAAACCCAGAAGGCGGAGGTTGCAGTGAGCCGAGATCGCACCACTGTACTCCCAGCCTGGGTGAAAGAGCAAGACTCCATCTTAGGGTGAAAAAAAAACTAAATAAATAAATAAAGGTCTGATTTCCAAATACAGTCACATGCTGAGGTATTGGGAGTTTGGATCTCAGTATAGGAATTTGGGGGGGAGACAATTCAGTCCATAACGCTGATAAAATGGCGTTGTGTGAGATGTGGAGGTCCTAGGCTGGAGCTCTGTCCTTACTGAGCCCCCACCTGCAGTGGCAGCTTCATTCACCTTCATGAGAAGATGAGCAGTAGCTCCAGGAGTGGCCCATCTCTCACCCTTCCTCAGCACCTGACAAGGATGAGGTAATGCCGACCTTTGGCCCAGACTCCTGTCTTTGGACGGCAGGGCATTGAACCCGCAGCAAGTTCTCACCGTATCTATCCTGGTGAAGGTGGAACAGGGACTATTTTCTAGGTAGACCTCCATGGCACTGGGCCCTAGGCATAGATCCAAAATCTCAGCACAGCACAGGCTGCCTCAGGTGCCCTTTTGGATGATGTTTACTGAGACAGCTAAGCAATACGGGCAGCTCCCAGGCCTGGCTAGCACACACCTCTGACTCCAGATGCAACATCACATGCTGGGCCATGAGTCACCTGTCCCAGACACTGCAGATTCTCAGGAGCTATGGGACTTCAACTGCTTTGCTGGCAGCTACACTCTATGCCGCTCAATGGTCTTCATCAAGCACAGTTAGTAGTATCGCACTTCTACTTCCACTAATGTTAGAATAGGTAAACCAGAACAATTGTCCCACAAAGAACAACTAGAAAAGCTGGACTAAATATGAAAATTATTGAAGGCATCAAAGAGCTCAGATGAGAGTGAAAAATTACTGAGCCAAGACCTCTGGAGAGCAGAAACTCAAGCAGATCAGGCAGGTTTCTGGGACCTGGATGTATTTACTGATTGTACAGACAGTTGATTAAGCCTGAGCATGGCTTTTGCAAGTTTCATAGGCTGCTGGGCAGGGGTATGTAACAATAATAATAGCATATAAATCAGAAGTGGAGTGAATGGAATTAATGTCCTTCTTTTTTTGTTCTTCTTTTTCTTTTTTGCCCATCTGCAAGTATCTTGATCGAGTTATAGGAATTAATGTCTTTCTAAGGCACTCATGTTGTCTGAGAAGAAGTAAACATACTAATTCCTCTTAGAATTTAATAACTCAAGTATGTTGCAATATCTGTTTGACCACTAAAGACCTTATTTTTAACAATAAGTAACTATTAAGAGATGAGAAAATTGAATAATTTTTTTAAAGGCAAGAAAGAAAAGGGAACATAGATTAATTGGGGCAAAAAGAGAGTAAATAATAACATTTACACTCAAGTGAATCATAATTATATTAAATATAATAACGCATTTTTTTCCCAACACTTTGAGGAAAACAAACAAAAAACACGAAAGGAACCTAAAGGGCACACCACAACTGAAGAAACTGACTCCAAATAACCAATACCAAGAAATATTCTAGTAAAATATTAGACTTTAGAAAAAAAAGAGAAATCTTTTGGATATCCAGTCAAAAAGACCAAGTAACTTACAGGGGAAAGAAAATGTGCTTGTTAAAAAATATTTTGATAGCAACATATTATGTCAGAAGAAAATGAGTAAGATGTTTTAGACACTCAAGGAAAGAAGATAAAGGACAATATATTTTTTTATCTAGCCAAATTAACTTTTATTTGTTTTTTTGAGACAGAGTCTCACTCTGTCACCCAGGCTGGAGTGCAGTGGCACAATCTTGGCTCACTGCAACCTCCGCTCACTGCAACCTCCACCTCCCCGGTTCAGGAGGCCTGCCTCAGCGTCCTGAGTAGCTGGGATTACAGGCACCTGACACCATGCCCAGCTAATGTTTTGTATTTTTAGTAGAGATGGAGTGTCACCATGTTAGCCAGTCTGGTCTCGAATTCCTGACCTCAAGTAATCCGCCTGCCTCGGCCTCCCAAACTGTTGGGATTATAGGTGTGAGCCATCGTGCTCAGCTCAAAATTAACTTTTAATATGAATATTGCAGAAGAATTACATGCAAAACATTCAAAAACTCAGGGGATATTAATCTATAGCCTTTTCTTAGGAAACCGCTAAGGAATGACATTTTGACAATGTGCGTGTGTATGTGTATGTGTGTGTAAAATTGAGACTGCATGAGGGATATAAAAGAAAAAGTACACATATGATGCTAACTATGCTCCCTAGAAGAGGAAGAGCAAGAGAAGCCTGAAGTAGAATAGGTTGACAATACTCACAAAATAACCTTTCTAACTGTTTTCAGTAAGCAAATTTTGATAGCAGCGTATCATTTTCCACTAAAAGAAACCACTGCTTTGGCCGGGCATAGAGGCTAACACCTGTAATCCCAAAACTTTGGGAGGCTGAGGCAAGCAGATCACGATGTCGGGAATTTAAGACCAGCCTGACCAACATGATGAAATCGCATCTCTACTAAAAATACAAAAATGAGCTGGGCGTGGTGGTGTGTGCCTGTAATCCCAGCTACTCAGGAGGCTGAGGCAAGAGAATCGCTTGAACCCGGGAGGTGGAGGTTGCAGTAAGCAGAGGCTGCGGTAAGCTGAGATTGTGCCACTGCACTGCCACCTGGGCAACAGAGCTAGACTCTATCACAGAAAAGAAAAAAGAAAAGAAACCACTGCTTCAGGGAAAAATGTCTGGGACAAGAATTGTACAAGACAAGCCTGGAGTATCTCGTTATACCAGATCAAAAAGAAGCTTTCAGAAACACAGGAGCCAAATACGGGACAATTTGAACATCCAGGGTAATTACTGCAATGGATGAAACACATAAAATATGTTTAAATCCATTGGTTCATTATAACACAAAAAATAAAATACAAATTGGTTACCCTTGGAGGATGCTGAGAAAACAACTCTTTATTTGGAAAACTGGTTGGGAAAAAGAAATCATTAGCATTTATCTGGCTTTTTCTATTGAATTGTACAATTGGGAATTAAATAGTAGATGAGATAAATTTTCTCTTTCTAGAAGTATTCCAGCAAATGAATGAGGAAGGAATGATAGAATTATAATATCACTATTTTACAACCTTGAATGAATTAATGTACCTAGACATTAAACACCAATACCTTCTAAATCTCAAAAAGAGGGAATTCCAGACATTTTGTGCCTTCTGATATAAAAAAACAAACCAAAAAAACAAGCAACTATTCATGAAGACTCTTGTCAAAAAACAACAAAACCAACCTGATTCTGATTAGTCCTCTGGCGTCAACTACCAATCTACAAGAAATACAGAGGATAAAGGAACACATTAAATTATGCCATGGAAATGTAATCAGCAAAGTCCAGAATATGGCCGGGCGCAGTGGCTCACACCTGTAATCCTAGCACCCTTGGAGGCTGAGGCAGGCAGATTGCTTCAGCCTGGGACTTCAAGACCAGCCTGGGCAACATGGTTAAGCCCTGTCTCCAAAAACAATACAAAAATTAGCTGGCCATGGTGGTACTCCTGTCGTCCCAGCTACTTAGGAGGCTGAGGGGATCACCCGAGCCCAGGAGGTTGAAGCAGCAGTGAGCCAAGATCGTGCCACTGCATTCCAGCCTGGGAGACAGAGCCTGACTCAAAAGAAAAAACAAAAAAGAAGAAGAAAAAAAATCCAGAATAAGAGACACTGTACAAATGACCTGGTTTTTTAAAACAAATTATGAGAGAGACAGAGGAAGAGGAAAACTACAAATTAAGAGACATATAAAAACAGTGCTGAAAAGTCAAAATTTAACTGGAGCATTTAGGTATTTATGCTGGGATGACAAAATCATGAAGACAAGAAGGTAATTACCATAAAAGTCAGAATAGTAGATATTTGAGTTGGGTAAGAGGCTGGCTATGATTAGCAGAGGGCATTTGCTTGCAAGCTTCTATCTTCTTACATGGGTTGTGGTTACAAAAATATTCACCTTATAAAAACTCATTAAGCAGTATGTTGTTTTGTGTGATTTTCTGAAGGTGTGTTATATTTAAAAATAAAAAGTTTTAGGGCCAGGCGCGGCGGCTCACGCCTGTAATCCCAGCACTTTGGGAGCCTGAGGCGGGCGGATCATGAGGTCAGGAGTTCAAGATCAGATTGGCCAACATGGTGAAACCCCGTCTCTACTAAAAAAAAATACAAAAATCAGCTGGGCATGGTGGCTTGTGCCTGTTATCCCAGCTACTTGGGAGGCTGAGGTTGCAATGAGCCAAGATTGTGCCTCTACACTCCAGCCTGGGCTACAGAGCAAGACTCCATCTCAAAAAATGAAAAAAAAATTTTTAAAAAGTTTTAGAAGTCAAAATTGTAAACAACATGATTCATAAATTTGACCTAACCGATGAACCCAACAACTACAGAACACACATTTGTTTTAAGGACACAGACAATTTACAAATATATATCATGTTTTGGGCCATTAATTTGCAACAAATGCAATAAAAAATGAAGTCACAGAATATATTCTTTGACCACTGTAGAATTGAAATTTTAATCAATTTAAAAATCCTATAAAATCTCCATGTGTTTGGAAATTCATAAATAAACTTGTAATTAACACTTACATCAAAGACAGTGTCAAAAAGTAACTTAGAACCAAATATTTCTGAACCAAATAATAATATGTAATATAAATCTCTAAACCTGTGGTATGCATCCAAAACTATGCCTAGAGAGATAAATATACCTTAAATTGCACAACTGAAAAGGAGAAGTACTAAAAGTGGATGATCTAAGCATTATTATAAAAAAAACTCTTCTCAAAGAAGGCAAATTAACCTCCCAAAAAAGTAGAAGGAAAAAAATAGTAATGATAAGAACAAAACTAATAAAACAGAAAACAAATATAATACAGAATTCAACAATGCTGAAAATTGGTTCTTTGTTAAATAAATCAATCAATGGCTGGGTGCAGTGGCTCATCCCTATATACCTAGCCCTTTGCAAGGCTGAGGCAAACGGATCACCTGAGGTTGGGAGTTCAAAACCAGCCTGGCTAACATGGTGAAAACCCATATCTACTACAAATACAAAATTAGCTGGGCGTGGTGGCACATACCTGTGATCCCAGCTACTCAGGAGGCTGAGGTAGGAGAATCTCTTTAACCTGGGAGGCGGAGGTTGCAGTAAGCTGTCATGCCACTGCACTCCAGCCTGGTGACAGAGTGAGACTCCGTCTGAAAAAAAAAAAGAAAGAAAGAAACAAAGAAAGAAATCTATCAATCAATAAGCTGCTGACTTAGAAAGAGTGAAATTCAAACAACCAGTGTAAGGAATGAAATAGAAGCTATCACTACAGATCCCACACACATTCAAAAGATAATAAGCAGCTGGGCACAGTGGCTTGCACCTGTAATCCCAGCACCTTGGCAGGCCGAGGCAGGTGGATCGTGACGTCAAGAGATCGAAACCATCCTGGCCAACATGGTGAAACCCCAGCTCTACTAAAAATGTAAAAATTAGCTGGGTGTGGTTGTACACGCCTATAATCCCAGCTACTCGGGAGGCTGAGGCACAAGAATCACTTGAACCCTGGAGGCAGAGGTTAAAGTGAGCCAAGATCCTGCCACTGCACTCCACCCTGGGCAAGAAAGAGACGCTGTCTCACAGAAAAAAGAAAAGGAAAAAGATGATAAGGGGATATTACGACAACTTTGGAAAACACTGGAAAACTGACAATGAACAAATTCTTAACAAAACATCACTTAACCAAAACTGACACAAGAATAGAAAATCTAAATAGTCCGTATCTATCAAGGAGATTAAATTTTTACTAAATCCTTCCCTACAAAGAACACTTCCAGACAGCTTAAGTGGTAAGATTTTAGTTTTAGGAAAATCCTTACACTAATCTTACACAACTTATCCAGAGAATAGAAAACTAGGAATAATCACAAACTTATTTTTATTTTTATTTATTTACTTATTGAGATGGAGTCTCACTCTGTCTCCCAGGCTGGAATGCAGTGGCATGGTCTCTGCTCACTGCAACCTCTGCCTCCTGAGTTCAAGCAATTTTCGTGCCTCAGCCTCCTGAGTAGCTGGGATTACCAGCAGGCACCACGATGCCCAGCAAATTTTTGTATTTTTAGTAGAGATGGGGTTTTGCCATGTTGGCCAGCCTGTTCTCAAACTTCTGACCTCAGGTGATCCACCCACCTTAGCCTCCCAAAGTGCTGAAATTACAGGCATGAGCCACTACTCCAAACCTACTTTTTAAAACACAGCCTTGATACCAAACGTGACAGCAAAATCACAAAAAGAGTAAATGTAAGTCCAGTGTCATTAATATCAATTTTTGAAATCCTTTTAAAAATTAGCAAGCCAAATCCAATTATATATAATATAAAAAGGATAATGTATCATGGCTAAATGGAGTGTATTTCTAGACTGCAAAAGTGACAGTTTTTGAAAATCAATCATTATAACTTACCACACTTCCATAATGAAAGTGAAAAATCGTATCTCAATAAATGCAGACAGGGCCAGTACAGCAAGGTTTCGGTAAAGATGTAAATTCTTGGAGAGAGATCCAAGATGGCCGATTAACAACAGCTCAGGATTGTAGCTCCCAATGAAAGCACAGAGAGCGAGTGGACACCGCAATTTCAGACGAATTTCTGTTGCCCACAAACTGGGAGTTACCCAGCAGAGGAGCCACACAGGTCGCCAGCGCAACTCTTTTGGCCGGTGAGGCTGTTTTGCCTGCGCCCCAGCGCGGCGCGGCGCAGCTCTTCTCAGTGCGGAGTATACAGGACTCGGTGCCCTTTGAGTCGGGCTCGGCTGGTCCCATCCCCACAAGAACAGCAATTGGAAGCACTGAGGACTGAGAGTTTCACAGTACGCACAGCTGAACCCGGGAAGGCCTAGCTCTGCGGGGAAAGGGCGTCTGCCGAAGGAAAACTAAGAAACAGAAAAAACTTCATCACCAACAAGCCGGACGTCCACTCAGACCCAATCTGAAAGTCGGCAATTACAAAGACGACAGGTGGATAAATCCACAAAA